>QANT01000242.1:0-21729 GCA_003254885.1 Purshia tridentata
CTATAGTCCAGGTGGTATTTGTGTAAAAAAGCCTTTATTTTTGGTGAAGTTATTAAGAATGTGGGATGAGACTTATACTTGGGACAACCATCCTAAATAACATGAGATTTCTATCCACCAGGTACTCCATGAGACTCTTTCCTATTTTCTCCTCCATTTCAAATAATCTCTCCCTATGTCTATCTCTCTCCAAAAAAGTACCTAAGAACAAATTAAAAATTATGGATTAAATAGTTAACAACATAAATTTTACATTTCAAGCTAATTTTTTTTATAAGTAACTCTCTTAAATTATAATTATAAAAAAATTTAGAATTTTAAATTTGATAAATATATGTTTTAATTTTTAATATTGTATTATAAAAATAAAATTTTATTTATTGTCCCGTTAGTCTCGTGTTGCACCAAACACCAGACATGATTGGTCAAAGTCTTGTGATCTGTTGTGTTTTATGGTCCCTGGGACACAATATTGTCATGTGCAATACTATACCATCCTCCAAACAAGGCCTAAGGGTCGCCGAGGAGCTTGGGATCACCCAAGGGGTAATTTGCAAAAGTGGAGTTGGTGGGATGAAAATGCGAATTAAAAAAAATAATGGGGGTGATAAGAGAAAAAGTGAAAGTTACAGAGGCCAGTGGAGGAGCAGAGGAAGGCTTTGTAGACGGCGTTGTCGTGAGGAAGAGTGTCGGTGCTATCTATGCTTCCCACTTGTATCAGATGGTATGTCTCCACGTAGAACATTGAGTTCAACTTGCATCCACTCATTGCTCTCTCTCTCTCTCTCTCTTACACACAAAGCTCTCTACATTTACTTTTTTTTTTTGGCCAGTTAATTTAACCCTTGTCAAATTGTCAATTGTGTATCCAAACTTTTTTGTTATCATAAGGGAGGGAGAGAATTCGATCCTGAATACGTAGGGAGAAGTTTTTATCCTCGGTCAACTAAGCCAATCTTAATACACTAAGTACCCAAACTCAAACTTTATAAATTGGGTTTGGGACTGGGTTGGTGATAAATTTTTTAATTTTTTAATTTTTTAAACTTTTGATTTTAGGTTAATTGACTTTAAATACCAAATTTCAATAATTTTTTAGTTTAGGTACCAAAAATTAATAGCATTTTAAATTAGGTACTAGTTGAAAAGTCAAACATAATAATATAATAAAGGGCACTATAATTCACAAATATTACATCACATGCCACTACAATAATATATATATATATATAGATATCATCCATACTATTACATTAATTTATACTATATTGTATTAAAATTAAAAAAAATAATCCAATCGTATCTTAACTGTGACTATCTACAATTTAGTTGTGATTGTCTTGGTAAGTTGAAATAGACAACTTCCACCACTATATTAAGTATTATTTTGAATAAAAGTATTGATTTGACCTCTATTTATACTATATTGTAATACAATTTCTCTTAAAAAAAATTTCAATTCAGCCACAACCTAATTGTGACTGTATCACATTTTAGCTGTGACTGTTATTCAGTCACAACTGAATTTGAAGTTAAGTGTCGTACAGTCACAACTAAAACTAAAATTGAAACTATATTAACTAATTTATAAGACAATAAAAAAGTATCAAGGACAATTTTATCAAAACTTTATAAATTTTATCTAAGACCCATCATATGTGGGCCAAAAGACAATAGAAGGGCAAATTTGTCAAACAAATAAAGCCCAAAACAAATGAGTTGTAAATTTGTGACATATTCTAAAAATCAAGTGCATTAGTTAGTAGCCAAACCTAAAAATTATGAGCAATTAGTAGCCAAATCTAAAAATTATGAGCAAAACTGCTTTTGTAAAAAAGTATTGAAACTTAGTATTTAATCCTAAATTTCTACTTAAAAAATTACGTATCACTTGCGTACTGTGTTTGACTCTCTTTAACTTGAACTTCTGATTCAGTTGGCACGAATTAATCTCGTTTTATGGTAAAGACCGATTAAGGTAACTGACCTTTTTACATTGTCAAGAAAGCAAAAAACCAAAAAAACTTCAAACGTTTGCCCTGGGTTCTGTTCTTCTTTCATGTTGACGTGACATAATACAATTGGCATTATTAAATGCATTTTGGGTTTTAACTCGAGAAGCCAAAACCCAATTGCTGGTGATGTTGCGTCCATGGTAACAGACAAGGAGAGAGACGAAGGGTTGCTCCGCCCTCTCATTAAAAAACCATTTTTGTTAATTGTTAGAATTAAAAATAAACATCATCCACCACCATGAGAAATTAACAATAATATTTTTTTAATTAATTGTGATTAGCTCTGTATTATTATTCTAATAATTTGGAAACTCTCCCATCTTCTTCCTTGTTCTACGCTCTTTGCACTGTTCCTCCACATTACAAGTCAAACCATTTTACCAGATCTCTTCTGTCTACTATTCTTCTGACCCTTTGATGCTCTTTTGTCTCTGCAGCTCTGAGATGATCACTCTGTTTGGAACTTAGCCATAGAACTCTGTTTCATGTTTGTGTGTTTTGGTTTTAGTTGAAGTGAGGAATTACAAGCCAGAAAGTGGTTGAGTTGATGAAATTCTGAAGAGGGTTTGTTTGGTAGGTGGTGGAATTTGAAAAGGACACATGTTGGTATTATGAGTTTGATAACCAAATGGGGGGACTTTGGTTTGTGATAAAAGGATGATGAAGGAGTTGGATAATTGGGTTCAACTAATTGAGTTTTTCATCCTCTGCCTCTTGATTCTTGGTCAATCCACTTCTGCAGATGAAGGTAAGTGCAGACCAAATTAATTTATTGGCATCATAAATACAAAAATTGAAAAAAAAAAAATCTGATAAAAATTAACTTAATTTCTGAACAATTTAAGGTTTTCAGATTTTGTAGATGATTGTAGATCAGTTTAAGTACTATATTAATTATGTTTGGTCCACATTAAAAACCCCTTTTGAGATTCAGTTTCAACCCCTTAAGAAATGGTCAAAGAGAATGAGTCATCTCTTGTAACCTACCTTGCAACAAAAATGTAGCAAATTGAGGCTTGAACTCAACTTTTCTTGATCTGACAATCTATCAAAGTCAATGAAAGTGGTTGATGTCAAACTCAGATTGATTTTTCTCATATCAGATATTGGAGGTCAATCACTCATCTAAACATTATGCAAAGTCATGAGTTCATGTTTGAAATTTAGCTGCGTATTTTGATTGTTCATAACATGATCTAGAGTAAGGTACTAAGGTTATAACCACAATAGCCTTGACAAGATCTGATGTGATTTTGCTATGTTATGCAGGAAGCTTTGTGAGCATTGCCTGCTGCGCGGAAACTAATTATACGAATAGCAACAATATTAGTTGGATATCAGACTTTACTCAATTTCCTTATACTACAGGTTGTCTCAACATAACTAAGGCAGTGAAAAACTATACTGGATACAATAAAACTAGAGTTTTTTACCAAGATTCAGGTCAGAAAAGATGTTATAGCTTGCCAACAATAAAGGGGGAAGACTATCTGATAAGGGGTACCTTTCTATTTGGAGACATTGGGGTCCCTAAGGGCTCAAACTTTTCAGTTTCAGTTGGTGTTACCCCAATTGGTGTGGTGGATTCATCTGAGGATTCTGTGGTTGAAGGAATTTTTAGAGCTACTAAGAACTACATATACTTCTGCTTAGTGAATGGCAAGGGAGATCCTTATATTTCAGAGCTTGAGTTGAGGCCTCTGCATGAGTTAGGATACTATCTAAAGGACTTGCCTTCAAGTGTTTTGAAACTGGTTAGAAGAGTTAGTTTTGCGAGAACAGATCAGGACATCAGGTATGTTTTCTAGTTCATTTCTTTAAAGCCGAGGAATAAAGAAAATAAGAAACAGAAAAGTCTTAGATGGATTGTGGTGCAAGCAATCATGTGCCATAGAGTTTCACTCAAAGGGATGTTTCTTCTTTGTTTACTAAATTCAGTAATCTAAATCCAAAACATATCTTGATTTGCTAGTTTACACATACTTAAAAAGGAGAGACATTATGCCAAATCTAGTTAGAGAAACCCACATTATATACTTCAAATAGTACTATTCAATGTAGTCTTGCTCCCACTTCTGTACTGGTGGCACGTGAGATTTGACATGCACATGCTATCTAAGAATGAGTAACTGTAACAAAGTGAACAATGACACATAGAAATCTTAAACAAAATTGTATATGTACATAATAAATTGCTTAAGAATTATTATTCTGTCAAATTCAAATGTATCACCAATTTTCTCCCACTTCCTCAACATTCAATTAATTTTTAGAACCATATGATAAAAGGCGAAACACTTCAGTGGTTTGCTATGCTACATTATTATGTTGACATGGTGGTTAGTATGGTGGATGGTGGACCTAACCACTTAAATACAAAATATTTTTTTATATTTGATAACTAAATGATAAAATTTGAAATTCTGTGATCAGTTATAGAGAAATTCTCTTATAAGAAAGGTGAGCATACTAAACATCAAGTCATTAGATTGCAAAACACTTATTAAATTTGTGCAGTCTAATAACTTATCTTTATCATATTTATATTCACATTTTTCATATTTATTAACTCAATATAAATGATCCGAGAGATGAACTTTTATAAAGTCCTCCATAAAGTAGTTTTCTAAATTTTAATAAAGGACATAATCCAATGACTTACATTTTAATGTTTATGTATTGTATGCACATCTGTTTTATACTTTACAACAGAATTTATCTTCAAATCTTGGTTCTTTCGAACCTAAAACAAATTTGTTTTTCTAATAGGTCTATCGTCTATGCAAACAAATTATTTTATGATTAAACCCTATAAATAAAGAGGCCCATGCATATGTAACTCAGACGAGGCCCATGCACATGTGACTAATTGGGCTCGCTCCACATTCATAGAATCATAGGTTCAAGAGATATGTGACCAAATGTTCAACTCACATGCCTTTGCTACTTTGCTAATAATTTCAGGTTCCCAGATGACCCAAGTGACAGAATCTGGACAACAAATTCAACTGTTGAACTTGAACCTGGAATCATACCACAAGTCAATCACTCCAGTTCCGGTTACTCTAATGCGACCACAGCACCTTTACGAGTCGTACAAACAGCTCTACAGGCTCCATACCGATTGGTCATTCTTCTTAACGATGGCCTTTCCACAACAGACTCTCAGTACCTTGTGTTCCTCTACTTCTATGAAGTCAATCAGACTGTTCAACCTGGCCAAAGGGTGTTTGATATTTACCTCAACAATCAGTTAAAACAGCCCAGATTTGATGTGTTGAGTAATGGGTCCAACTACAATGAGCTTGCTTTGAATGTCACAGCAAATGGGTCTCTGAATTTGACGTTGGTTAAGGCCTCTGGGTCTGCGTATGGACCCATTTGCAATGCCTATGAGATCTTGGAGGTGCACTCGTGGGTTCAAGAGACTAACCAAAGTGATGGTAAGTTTGGTTTCCAAGTGGGTGTTTATAGAGTTTAGTGGGTCTTTCTTGAACCACTCACATATTCTTTCTCTTATATGACGCATTGTTTCTTCAGTGGAATTGATTTTGGAGATGAAGAATGATTTGGTGAATAATAACCAACAGAATGAAGCTTTGGAGAGTTGGTCCGGAGACCCATGTCTTCCAGTTAGCTGGGATGGTATAGCTTGTGAATCTTTTAATGGTTCCACTGTCATTACCGAACTGTAAGTATTTATTTCTCTCTCTTTAAAGGTTCTGCAAAATGTGTTTCATGGAATCAAATGGTGTTTGTATTGAATTTTTTTTAATTTATTACAAACTAGGCAGAACAATAAATTTGATCATACTTTATGAGAAATTAATAATTAATAATTCATTAGATATTAATGTTCCTTTTTAGGTACTTCATATTAAGCTTTTCTCATTATTACAATTTTCAGGGATCTTTCTTCAGAAAATTTTAAAGGGTCTGCTAAGAAAAGCATTCTTCAAGGGCCAGTTGCTTCAAGTATCACTAAGCTGACCCACCTCACTGCCCTGTATGGTTAAAGAGCTGTTTATTGGGTTGTCAATGTTGCACTTACTCGAGTAACTGTTACTCTAATTTCAGTGCATTGCCGTATTTTGCTTGTGTCATGCAGGAACCTCAGCCACAATCGCTTTACTGGCAAAATTCCAGAATTTCCTCCTTCCTCCATGTTGACCTCAGTGTAAGTTTCTATTCCAAATTCAGTTTTGAAATAATAGCATTTGCAGCTGGTGATGTGATAAATAGCTATCCAACTCCACCATCTGAAATAATAGCAATTGCAATGTTAATTAATCAAAGAGATTATTCTGAAAAACTGCATATATGCTGCACTTCTTGAGGGTCCTAAAGTGCAAATTGCCTGCACTTCTTTAATAGGTAGACTCTTTTAAGGTGATTGCATGATCTAGTGGGAAAGCCTCCATATCTGGCATGCTACACTGTAAAATCTGTAGTATCACATTGCATGAGCCAATGGCCAATGACATTAAGCTTTGTAGACTTGCTTAAACCATTCATGCTGCTGTGAGCTGCAGGCAAGTGCCATTGTCTTACATGGATCAACTGTGGCGTGCCTGTGCTGGATAAAGTGTCATTGTCTTACATGCAATATGATTTACCAGATATTATGATTGTACTTTGATATTTGGTCTTCTGATTCTATAATTTGAAAAAAAAAAAAAAAAAAAGAACATTGATAAAACTAGCCTCTCAATTTTTATTTTTATTTTTTGTAATGTTTCACAATTTTTTGTATGTTCTTGTCTTCAATTCTAAGCATTCTGACAGTGTTGTATGCCAGACTCTTTTGTGAGTTCTGTTTTTCTGCTTGATTGATTTCCACCATATTGTCAGGGATCTGAGCCACAATGATTTTTCGGGGTCACTTCCAGTATCTCTTATCTCACTGCCACATTTGGTAACACTGTAAGATCTTAATTCTATATGTTTTGTGACATATGAAATAGTTAGTACCTCTGAGAACTACTTTGGATTAAACATGCTGCCATAAATTCATTGTGCACATGCTTGATTCGCAGATATTTTGGCTGCAATCCACAGATGTCGAAATATAAGCTTAATCCCTCCAGCTTCAATGGCTCAAAACTTATGACAGAGTATAAATTTTATTGTCTATGCATTCAAACAAACTTTGTGGTTTGAAGAATAACTAAAAGTATAAAAAGAATCTGAAATTTGTATGTCTATATTGCAGCAACGGAAATTGCATTGGTCAAGAATCTTCAAAACAAAGATTCATCATTGGGGCTGCTGCATCTGGATCTTTACTACTAACCATTGTAGTCGGGATAATCTTTTGCATTTGGAGACAAAAATTTGTGCCTAAAGGAAAATTTGATAAGAAAGGACACTATCCTATGGCAAAGAGTGAGGGGACTAATCATATTATTTCTTCTTGATATTCCACTTGTACTTCTAGGATTATAGGAATAATCAAGTTCATTTGATTTTTGACTTCTGAAATATTAAAAAAATCCCAATTACTGGTTTCCAATCTGGAAAAATGGCCCCACCACAATAAAACGAAATCACAAATTTTTTCTTCTATAATTTACTGTAAGTTTCAAGATTGAACTAAACACACATTGCACTCAAATTAGAGTACTAAATAACTACTGTATAAAAATAAAGTAAATACATCAAAAATTAATTATACACGGTCTTTGATATTCAAATTGCATTACACATGAGAAATTTCATGCAGATCTTGAGATGAATCATTCTATTTTAATTTTCTTTTACAATTTTTATTAGTAAAAATCATACTAAATTACATTGTAGTTTTAATAATCAAGGGTATTTTTATCTTCCTGGAAAAAAAAGAGATGGTATTTTTATCTAGTAAATGTTTAAGACCTATTTGATACAAGTATTGATAATTTCATTTTATAGCCATTGGGTCTATGTAAGCATGTCAGAATCTTAAAATTTTTTCTTGCTTGTTTTGGGACACGATTTGGGAAGTCAATTTAGCACCACGCAGAGACATCAAGTGTAGTTATGACTTTGCTGGTATAATTTGTAGTGAAAGTACTAGATATCTCACACTTGGATGCAATTTTTTGTATAAATGATGTAGTACCATCATGATACCATCGTATTTGAGCTTAGTATAAAATAAAAAGCCTGACCATGAATTATATTTTGTGTTTTCATCTAATATCTGCAGAGATGACTAAAAGACAAATATATGTCCCTCATACCCTTGTACATTCAATAAAGAAAATCATTACACATGGTTTTTGTTGTCAAGCTAGTTTTGGCAGTTTTGCAGATTATGTTTTGCTTTTCAAAATATGCAGCCTCTGAATAAAGATATCCTCAAACTGCAGATTTAATTTTCTCATTACCCAGCTTAGATGATCTGGGTTTAAAGTCAATATCTATAGAGACATTTACTCTTGAGCACATAATGGCTGCCACCCAAAGTTACAAAACATTGATAGGTGAAGGAGGTTTTGGGTCTGTTTACCGTGGCGTCTTAACTGATGGTCAGGAAGTGGCAGTGAAGGTTCGCTCAGCAACATCAACCCAAGGAACTCGGGAATTTGAGAATGAGGTAGGATATTCTTTTTTCATTTTTGAGTACTTCTGATTAATAATTATAACTTTCCTTAATTTATACAACAGCCCTACAGTTGCCATCTATTGTGATTCAGCCATTTTGAACATGTTATATAAGACATTTTGATGAGAGTGACACTATTACCATCCCAAAGTGCTCACCCCTTCCACCTGGTTTCCCACTCCCCACAATCGTTTTTATTTTATAAAAGTGTATTACTTATCCCACCCACTAATATTCCCAAAATACACCTAAGCCCTACCCTACTTCTTTAAATGGCAGCGGCCATGGCCAGCGCCCGTGGCATTGCTTCCATGGGAAAGGCCCAGCCCTAGAGGCAATGCCCCTTGGGTGGGGTGCCATACAGGCCTAATTTCCTTTTTTGTTTTTTTTTTTTTTTTTCAAATCTCAAGTTTCTTTTAGGTGATTGTATAATAGGATAAAATTTTCGTAACTTAAAAAAAAAATGAGGGTTGGGTAAACATGGTGTGTTGGTAATAGCACCACTCTTTGATAAGTATGAAAGTGGATCATTATGTTATGTAAAAAATTATTCCATATCAGCATTAAAGTCCCTTCTTTAGCTGGTGTTTAGTTCTCTCAGATCAAGAAATTAATAAAATGTATTTGTTTCTCTATTCTATTTGTTGCCATAATTAACTATCAAGTTATGATTTTAGCATACCTTAAAAAGCCAAATGACAATTCTTTTAATGTACTTTACAGCTAAATCTTCTTTCAGCTATTCGCCATGAGAACCTTGTGCCTCTTCTTGGTTATTGTTGCGAAAATGACCAACAAATTCTTGTTTATCCATTTATGTCCAACGGCTCTCTACAAGATCGCCTCTATGGTACTGTTCAGTCACTGGTTCTTTGGATACATACCTGTTGATATTCCTTGTTTACTAAAACCAATTCATTAACAGGGGAAGCAGCAAAAAGAAAAATTCTTGATTGGCCAACCAGACTGTCAATTGCACTTGGTGCTGCTCGAGGCAAGTGATATGGGGTATTCGATTTTATTATCATATTTTACCGTGGAATTTCCCTAAATCTCAAAATATCACATCAAGAGCTCAACTATATTCTGAACATCTCCAAACCATGACATTCTAACATCTTCAGAAATTAATCAATCTAGTAATATGATTGCACTAGTTGGTGCCCTACCATTTGAGATAGAAGAATGTAAATCTAAATTTATAGACGTAATGGTTTCATAAGTTACTAGAACAGGTAGCATTGCCCAAATTTTTTTTTTTCTAACCCATAAACCCTAAAGCTTTGCTATTAAACTTATAAGCAATAAGGTTTTGTCAGAAATTCAGGCCAAAAACAAAAAAGGTTTTGTCAGAAATAATTCAGTATTACCAATTATATACTTTAATCCGACCAAATTTTCGTTGTAACTTATACAAGGTATTGTATCATCGGAGCCAAATTTGGCATATTGTATAGCCTCTGGACATATACTGGACCCTTGAAATTTGCAATTTCTTGTCCAGTTTTTTTTTTTTTTTGAGGCTCCAAAAATGTTTCAGAAATGTGAAAGTGGAGCCTACTTTTGTTACTTGAAAGGATTAGACAAGAGCTATGGATCTACAAAAGGATCCCTCAGGATATACAAAATTCTGATGGTTTGTAGTTGGTGTTGGTTGAGATAATCAGTGAAGCTAGCAGATGTAACTGCTCATATGTTGCTTCCTCATATGACAGCAACTGAAGGTGAGAGGCGATTAACAATAAGAAGTAGTGGCTGATCTGCAGCGATTGCTTTATAATGCTTACTCCTAGATTCTGAACAATGGGAACAGGGAATGAAGTATTGGTGAACTTGGTACATGGCATGCCAATGTTCTTTACTTGTTAAAAAAGCAATGGTTGGCATGTTGATGTCAGAAGCATTTTCCAGAAAATATTAAAATTTATATATTACCAGTGATGAAGAACCCTTGATCACATGGGACCACCATATAATTGTAACGACCTTCTGAAACATAGCAACATATTCAGGGCTTTGGGATTGGTCTGGCTTTGGTAAAATTCCACCTAATAGCATTTTCAATTTGCAGCATTCCAGCTTTTAAATTTTCTTCATGTGCCTCATCTTCTGGTTGTTTTGTTGTTCTCCATTTTGTTTTTCAATAACATTTAGATATCAGAATGTTTGAATGGTACTTTCACTGCTCAGGTTTGACGCATCTTCACAATTTTGCTGGGGGTTGCATTATACATAGAGATGTGAAGTCAAGTAATATACTTCTGGATCATAGCATGTGTGCCAAGGTGGCAGATTTTGGTTTTTCCAAATATGCTCCTCAAGAAGGTGACAGTGGTGCTTCTCTGGAAGTAAGAGGGACAGCAGGATACTTGGATCCAGAGTAAGATTGTTTCTTCAGCTTAAGCTTTGGTTTGAAATTTTCTTGGGGTTTTAAGCTTCTTATTTTATTTTACAATCATAACTGGTATAGAGATGTAGGATTATAAGAACACTCTGTTGTCAATTAATGTAGGAAAGGAGAAAATGAAAGACAATAGAAACAGAAAGTAGAAACGAGAGATTGAGTAGGAAAAAAAAAGAGAAAACAAAGAATGAGAAATTTAAGGAGAAGGAGGTGGAGAAAATTATGATATTATCAATCTATATACCAAAGTCTGGAACCATATTATAGTAAGGCCTGTTCATATAGGCAATCCAAAATTATAAAATATATAATTATCAAAATAACATAATAATTAAACAAAGCTATAAATTAATTAATTCTTATAAATTAAAACCTAAACAATTTGCATTGATTGCATAACTTAGAGATTTGATGGACTGAAGTTGAACTTTGATACCAAATTGATATAAGACAAGAATGCTTGGATACAAATTGGAATCAATGCCTGAAACGTTATTACAGAAGTGTATTAGGGTAAAAGCAAGCTTAAACGCTATTACAATAAAGGTCCTTTTATATTAGCAATCCTCAATAATAATACTACAGGTATTAAAAGTAACTTAATAAATAAACGCTGTTAATTGAAATCCTAAAATATTATAAAAAAATGTTAAATAAATAGTTAATCTCTAAAACTTTAATTCTAATAAATAAAACAAACAAATTTTAAGCTTGCATCTATGCATCAAATAAATATGATATATCTTCTTTATCCATCATTGTATAGTACACTAAGATGAATGTAGTAGGCACCACGCATATGGACGGTTTCTGGAATGCGAATCATAACTGCTAAAAATATCAACTACTTTTGCATCTTGAAGTTTTCATGTGGCTCAGAAAGCAAATAAACTGGAAAATGGCTCCTACTTTTTGCATATTGAATTTTTCATGTAGTGCAGAAAGTAAATAAACTGTTGTGACTCATTGACTGCTAAAATGCTTTGTCTTCAACCTTTCCTGCCTGTTTTAATAATGTAAAAAAGCATTCTCTCTCCCCGATTCTAAATAAGTCCTAAGGGCGACTGGTGGAGCAGCTCACATTTGCAGAGAAAACATTTACCGAAGCCTGATTCATGTTAATCTTCTATAATTCAGGTACTACTCAACCCATCACTTATCAGCCAAAAGTGATGTCTTTAGCTTTGGCGTGGTTCTACTTGAAATTGTAAGTGGTCGGGAACCTCTGAACATACACAGGCCACGTCCCGAGTGGAGCTTAGTTGAATGGGTATGTTTTATTTTTTTCTATTGACTCCCGAGAATGATGATGCATATAGTGTGTTTTATGTAAAGATCAATGACCTTTTTGCTTTACACTAGATTTTCAGACTGGCTGGTATTTACGTTTCCTATTTTTCACCCTCGGAGATTCAAATATTGTTGTAAACAACGTAATTAACCAATAAGTGCAAACTAACAAGTGGACATCTTTGCATGCAGGCGAAACCCTATATAAGGGAATCAAAGATTGACGAAATTGTTGATCCAAACATAAAAGGGGCATACCATGCAGAGGCTGTGTGGAGGGTAGTGGAGGTGGCATTGTCTTGCATTGAGCCCTTCTCAGCTTACCGACCAAGCATGGTTGATATTGTCCGGGAGCTAGAGGATGCTTTGATCATAGAGAACAATGCATCAGAATACATGAGATCCATTGAGAGTACTGGATCCAATCGCTTTTCCATAGTCTTGGAGAGAAGGATTCCGCCGCCTTCTCCTTCAGAACCTTCACCTATTTTGACACAAATGGCCCCTCCAGAGCCAAGATAGTGAATGGTTTGGTTTTATGAGATTTTCATCAATTTGTGAATGATTATTTTAGTTGCTTCGCATAAGTGATAAAGGAGAAAAATGAGGATAACTTCCCAGTGCTCTTTTTGAAATTATGCATCTTGTGTAATATATTATTCTTGCCTCAAACATTCATGGAATCTACCTGATGCTATTATGCTTCTGAAGAATAGTAGGGCTTTTTTTGCATGGTTTGCCCGTTTTGAATAAACTGATGAGAGCAGCCTACCAAAATCAGTGCGGTTGCCAAGTCACTCAACAAGTGGTCTCCAAGTTAAACCATACATACATTACAATGCATGCTAAATACCTTATGGAACTTGGACCAGGGAAACAGCACCTTAAGGTGCCTGAATAAGTAGACATTAATTGTTTCGCTGACAACTCACATTTGCAACAAATTATGCTTCACCAAAACTAGTAGAGGTTGGTACTCACCAAAACTTTTTAGAGTTTGATGTACACTGTTGGTTTATATTTGAATCCAAAACTTTGAGGTCTAGTGATTGTCTAATCTGGTATTAAAACCCTAGTCTTAGATCCAAAATTTGAAACCCTCAATTCTTATATTTCACTTATTAATTAATTTACAAGGTTGCACGATGTAGGATGTAACTACGAGGTAGGGGAGATTCATTGATGTACACATTGGGCTGTTTCTTATCTTCCTTCCACCAGGAAATTGGATTGATAATACTGTTTAGCCCAGGAAATGGGGGAAAAGAAAATAGGGATTCTTTCTTATTCATTCTATGAGGCTTCGTATGCGGTATGCCCAGGTAAATGCGCAATTGAACGTTTTGAGGGATCTCCTGGTGCTTCTCCATTGTCTGTTCCTTGGAAACAATGTGTTGATAAAAAAAAACAAAAATGATATTGGCACAGAGTTCAGCACTGTTGTCATAAAATTGTCAAATTTGGAGGTTTTGAGTGGACTGGTGGGTGTTTAGCCTAAAACCTAGAGATTGTTACTCCTAGTTGGTGGAGGAGTTATGAGGGTTAGTTCAAATAAGGTCATCACCCTGAGCCTACAAAGATTGCTAAATGTTATTTGTGAGGACATGCTATTTAGTATTTAGCTCAAATATTTTTCACAAACTTTTAATCCCAACTTACATAGCATTCTCATAATGACTTTTACCATGTTGTCTTTTTAACGCAACGGCGTGATGTGCATGCAATGTGCCACATAGGTTGGGAAAAGATTACCAATGGAAAAGCATCATAATACCAAGATGTTGAACTGTTCGTCTTCTTAAGCATGCCCAGATAAGAGAGTACAGATAAGATGATGAAGCTAGATGGACAAAAGGCTTGATAAAAGAAGATGCCCTGCACTAAGCTATAGTGTGATATCGACCATGAATGACCGAGTAATAAGGAAGAATATTGGTCATACATAGCAGAGCATGACCAACTAAAGGAAAATACCTCAATAATACGCAAGACTACCAAAAAGGTTTTACATGGCTTATCTGATAGGAATTGGGTAAGGCCATTTTAATCAGACTTGCATTCCTTTTCAATTGATTAAAGAATTGCCATGCCATTTTGTTTGAGTGATCATGGTCTTCCACTCATAAAATATGTCTCATATATGCATAGATTTTAAAGAGAAACAGAAGACCTTGAACATTCAAAACATCCCCCATGCTCTGTTTAAAGTGTGTATCCACAAAATAGCCACAGCACAAACAAAAATATTTCTACTACTCAACATAAAAGCATACAAATGGATAGGTTACTTTTGAACTGGTTTACAAGAAGAAATATGTTCACGTTTCACATTATGGACAAGAGGGTGCTTACATTAAAGCCCTATAGTATGAAAATGGAATGATCAGCTAAACATCGTGCATGAAAAGAGAAGGGTTGGCTGATGCAGTACCCACTTGAACTTCAAGAAGTTCTAGCCTGCGTTCCAATATATCAAGCTTCTCATTCAATGACGCTAATTTGCTCTTCGTTGTAGCCTCTTGAAAAAAATAAGAAACAAAAAGTTTAGTCCAAGAGAAACATAAATTATAATCTATAATTCACCCACCTCCCATAAAGAAGGGAAATTTCCATTTTGTCTAACAAATATTTCAAACTAAAACAAACCAACATCAAGGCTGAACAAAAAAGGAAAATGATAAAACGATCACATTTTCTAACCACATTAACCAACCACATGATCGGGCAAGTAATATGTACTTCTTACTCCAAATATTATGGCTGACCAACTGTTAGTTAACACATTAACTGCCACATCAATTCATATGGCACTCTATCATTACTCAACGAAAAATCAGCTTTAAATCCTCATAGTGAGATTCCAGCAAACTTGATTAATACAAAATAACTGGTTACGCTGAAGTTGGGAAAGTTGTTGTTCGAACTATGCACCTATAGAAGATGCATGCGCAGCCATAATTCAAGTATGGCTGCAAGAAGAGTTAAGTAAAAAAAAAGCATGCTCCTTGAACAAGAAGATTAACTTTAGGCATCAAACTCAACCAGGTACATAATCACTCCCAATTCTAGTAAAATATAAACAAAATGAGCTTAATTAGAGCCAAATGTTGGCCGAAGTAGGTTCAATTTTGGCTATAGGTTCAGGTTAATATAAAAATTAAATAACCTCATATTATTGGTATAGTGAAAAGGCAAAAAGTATAAAATCAACCCAAAATCTTAAAATGAGAGAAACCCAAATCAGCAAATTTGGGTTGATTTTAGACCCAATCCCAGATGGTTCAGCACCAAAATCAGCAAGAAACATGAAACAAACTGAAAGAAGTCAATATAAACCAAAATGAGACATACCCAAAACCAGCAAAAGCCTAAAAAGTAAACCAGGACAGAGAAAAAACAAAAGCATGGAAAGGGAAGAGAGGTTGAGTTTGCGTGTACCGAATTGGACAAGGAAATCGAAGAGGCGGCGAACGTTGAGAGAAATGTGGGAGATGAACTCGCGGTTTTCCCAGTCAGCTTGGACCGCTATCCCTACGTTCACTGCGTTTGTTATCCCTCCTGCCCGAGCCATGTTTGATCTGAGAAGGAGATCAAAGAGATCCAACAGCTACAAATTTTTCATTTACCATAGAAAGGCAAGCAAAGGAGCGAGCGACCGGGGTGGGTGGGTACATACATTAATATTTAATGTTGTTGGTCTATTAAAAGTTGATTGTTTTTCAATATAGAAAGCTTAGATTGATTTTTTTTTTTTTTTTTTTGGAAAGAGTAGCGTAGAGCATCTCTAACGAACTCAACAAATGTCTTTAATATTAATTTAGCTTTTTAAATCTTAATAAATTTTTTTAATAAACACTGAAAAATTAATGAAATTGAAGAATTTGTTAGAGTTCATAATTTTAAAATAAGAAATTTGGCTTTTTAAATTGCCATGTAAGTTAATAAAATAAAATTTGAAGAGAGGAGTCTCTTGGAGATGCTTTTAAGAATCTCAAATTTAGATCCCAAATGATATATCATTACTTCATTAATTTATATATGACTCACATTACTATAAGTAAAACACTAATATATATATTTAAAATCTAAATTTAGAATATAAATTTGAAATTCTTAGCATTATTGTAGTGAAAAAGGAGGGAAAAGGTTTGGAGTGGTTCCTGGGGTGGTTGCTACATCAACATCAAAAAATGAGTGGAAAGTTAAGGGTTTTTGCTTAAGGCTTAATTATGTTTATGTCTCACGAAGTCATGAACCATATAGCATCGACTTTATCCTCTAATATTCATTTTAACTCACTATACCCATTAAATTACGTCATCTTTTCGTTCAATTTTGTTTGCTCAATTGAAGTGTTATTTGTTTGACAAAGTTTTGATGGACGCCATATCACTTGACCAATGAAGAAAATTAAGGATAATGCTTGCCTCAGTCCAGGGTAAGAGGACTTCTTTATCTCTACAGGAAAAAGTCATTGTTCTGCTGTGCAGACTCAAGATTAGAGTCGTTAAATTTTAGATCATTTATTAAAGATCATCTTTATAAAAAATCAATTTAATCAAGAATTGTTTGATTATATAACTGTTATTAATTAATGAACAATTTATATTTAAAAAGTGATTTGACTAAACCGTCAATTTATTCAATAATAGTTATATAATCAAATGATTTCCAATTGAGTTAATTTTTTGTTGAGATAATCTTTAATAAGTGATCTAAAAGATAAGTATTTTCAATCTTGAAACGGCACAGCCAAACGATAATTTTCTGTGATAGGGATTGAAGCAAGTATTTTTCATGAAGTAAATGACAGACTTACGTAATAGAGCAATTTAAAACTATGGACTTACTTTAGCAACAAAATGAGATACAAGGCACAGTTCAGAAAATATGGACATAATAAAGCCTTTTCTTAGGCTCAATGGCCTTTTGTCTTATGAGTTATGATTCCCATCTTTGAAGGCAAACCCTGATTATTTTATTTTTCTTTTCATCTTCGAAAAAAGATCTTTTACCAGTTCTTGCTTTCTCTTGGTTTCTTTATAAACAAACTGTCTTCACCACAAGACAATTTGGGGAGTAATCTCCATAACTACCTTAAGTTCTTCACCAACTCCTATTAGAAATTTACATACCAAACCTAATTTTGTCCAAAAATCTCATTCATCATCGAAAATTTATCAGATAAAAAAAGAAGACAATAATCCTTTTTACAACCTTTTTCTAGTTCTTTCACATGCTGGAGACAAATAAGTCTCAAAATTTGGGTTAAAAAAGTGAATCCTACAATGTTTAGTTAATGAACACCCTAATATCTACTCTCTTTTTTAACAAGATATAAATAATGATTGCACACATTAACACAAAAAATAAAATAAAATAAAAGACAATACTAGATTATGAAAATTCTTGTTTTCGTTAAATATTGTTAGTTATCATTCTCACCACGGTAATCATTCTTTGTAAGATATCTCAGGTAGTAGCTCTCAATCTCATATCAAGAATCAACTGAGCAAAAATCGAGACACTGCCATAGTTAAAAGAAAAAAATAAAACAAAACAAAAAGACAATAAATGAATTTTTCACCACAAGCTATTCCAAGAAACACTTGAAAAAATTGCAAATATTTCAAGAAGAGTTAAACCTTGAACAGATTTTAAAGGTCGATTACTTGATCCACTGTTGCAATTTCTTTGTGTTATTTTCAAGTGCTTGTACAATGAAAGCAATCTTATTGAGATGGATGACACTTCGTACGATTTCATTTTGGGCAATAATTGGCACACAACTACACAAGGTCCCTTTTACTGGGTTTGACATAATTGGGAGCATACTTCAACTTTAAGCAGTGCCTAAAATAATTTGAAGACAAAGTACAAGCCTGCAGTCTTCTTTCAAGTCCAATAAAGCATTGTAATTCATGCGGAAGCCATGACTTGTAATAGGCCGTTGTGCCTGAGCAGTGGCTCTGGTGAAGGTTCGCGACCTCGGAATTCCACAAAAACCTGGAAACAATCATAACATGTCAAAAGAAAATTAGTATTTTGGATTTTAAATTAAATTATTGGAAAAATACACTCTGTAGAGCAGTCATAATTATGGTCAGAAAAGATGACAATAAAAAGATACAAGGCTTGGTTAAGTTGCAATAGACCACAATGAGGAAGCCGTACATTGCTTTATGACAAAGCAGTAATAGTTGGAACCATATAAAGCTTTACCCACAAACAAATTATGGTAAAAACAGATTGAAAGAAATGAATCTGAAAAAAATCAAGAAAAGAAACAAGAAAACTCATGAAAAGTAATGCCATAAGGAATAGTTTGTCTAACCTCTAGTGGTGCCTTTCCACCTCCAAGAGCAAGGATGGTTTCTCGGAACTTGTGCCCAGTTTCTTTTACAGCCTGTTACAAGATATAAAAAATCACTATTGATATGTGAAATGTGGTCAAATAAGCAGGGGCTTTAACATGTTTGGCGAGCTCTAACTAGTGACTAATATTAAGATAATGCACCACTACTCGTTGAAATTGCTTCAATAACAAGCCTACGAAAAACTCCTTAGTCCTTATGGCTGTATTTTGTATGAAAGCAGAAACATAATATCCTATTTGGGAAGATATGGAAAGCATCAGACAAGTGTAAATGTTTGCATTAGTTTAGATACCAAGATGGAACTCAAGGGACTGTATAACCTTAATGATAATGACCATGACAAGAATCTCCAACCAGAGTATGTGTTACTTTCCTCTCACTATGATCCACAACTCATAAATTGTTGCCAATTTTATCAATAACAAACTTCTTAACGGTTTGATATAACCTAATTTTGTTTGGCAATGATCCAAGTCCAATCTCGCATTTGTGCATTCAACCATGTAAACAATCCATGAGATGCCCCAAACCAGCTTAAGTTTGACAAGATATGATAAATATAGAAATCAATTAGGAGCCACATGAGAATACACATAATCCATTCGAGAATATTGGTCTCTGTTACACAATGAAAGTTGCGAGACTGATTCTTATGGATAGCTCTTTCCAACTTACCTTGCTGTCATCCAATCCAGCATCCTCAAATGCAGAGAAAGCATCAGCAGACAACACCTCAGCCCACTGCAAATTTGAGCAATTTTCATCCAGGATCAAATTCCATGGGAAGGGAAAATTAAAATTACAAAGAAAGACCACAAATCACAGTGAGTAAACCCAAGCCAGGGAGTGACTTGAATATCATCAGCATAAGGTGCAAAAGGTTTTCTTTTTAGGAGTTGGATGCAAGTTATTATAGGAGAAAGGATAGGAAATACCTTGTAACTGTAGTATCCAGCTGCATATCCACCTAATATTCACAGAAAAGCAATATAAGATAAACATATCAGGTCAGTTGAAGTTAAGAATTAAGAACACTGCTGAGAAGATGAAAGAAGTAAAAGCAAACCTGCAAATATATGGCTGAAACTACAAAGGAACCTGTCTTCTGGAAGTGGAGGGATCACTTGTGTTCGTTCACTAACCCTCCGATCAACATCAAATATGGATTCTGATCCACCAGGTATGTAACTTGTGTGTAGCTTCAGATCTACACTTGCAAATCTTATCTACAAAAATAACATAATATGCAGATCAACAACAAAGTATTGTCATGTATATTAATAGAATTAACATCTTGGAACTACAAAAAAGGATACAGTAAATGAATACAATAAAAAACAGGTTAAATCATTAAAAAACTAATATAAGGGTTAAATACACCAATGCGCCTTGACCTTTGACCGGTTTCCCGTTTGGTCCTGAACTTTCAAATTTCCCATTTTGGTTCTCTCTTCTCTATCTTGGTTTAGTTTGATCAAACTTTACAGATATATTTACATATAACTTATGTTTTTTTATATCATTGAACATTCTGTTGTTCTAATATAATTGCACAAGCATGTCACATTCAAGCATTTGAAAATAGTGAATAATGCACCACTGGCCCACGAACTTTATTTTGTACCAACTTGGTCCAGTAATTAATTAATGTGGCCCAAGTTAGTCCGTTCCATCTATTTTGGACTAATTGCCATCAATTTACATCGTGTGTCGTGCACATGAGTTTTTTTTACGGCAAATATGTCTTTTCCACGTGAGCATACCAATGGTGCATTTTAAGAAAAAAAAAAAACTGAAAGAAAGCAGATGGGGTTTATTGTTCCAATGGGGTTTGTTGTTGATGCTGATGATTGATGGGGTTTTGGGGTTTGTTGTTGTTGTGGTTGTTGTTGGGTGCGCGGTGGAGGGAGGAGGGAGGAGGGAAGGAGAGAGGAGAGAGAAGAGAGGGGTTCGATGTAGAGGCGGTGCTTGCAATGACATTGTTTGGCGGCAGCTTCTTCTGGCGTTTCTGAGAGAGCTGTGGGGGATGATGATGATTATAATGATGATGATGATTGAGGGGGTTTCTGGGAGGGAGGGAGATAGAAGTGGGGCGGGAATGGGTGGAGGGGNGGAGATAGAAGTGGGGCGGGAATGGGTGGAGGGGAACTGGGCTGTGATGAAGAGAGAATGAGAGAGAGAGAGAAATGGAGAGCGAAAGATAGAGGTGGCAAAGGGGAAGGGTTTCCGGTGGGGGTGGGTCGCTGGAGAAGGTGAGGGAGATGGGGACTTTGAGTTCTTTGTTAATTAATTGCAAGACAAAACCCAAAAAAGAATCCAGATGTGCATCCTCCATAAAAGTAAAACCAAGTAATACTCAATTCAAATCAATGATATAGAACAAATATAAAAATCAAACAAAAGGTCAGAAAAAAGTAACATCCGCATAATGCACTGACCTGTCGAAGGCTTAGAGAGCCCGCACGGAATGTCCTAGCTGCAAGAAGCTTCAAATATACATCTTCTGGAAGAGTCTCCCCAGTTTCATAATGTTTTGCAATGCTCATTAAAGTGTCTCTACAAGCACCGAATAAAGAAACAAATCACTAATAAAGTGGGAAAAAAAAACACAAGAACATTGGATCCTACTGTCATTTGATACTGTTTGGAAAGAAAATGGACTCTATGTTTTGGGACTTGTAAAATTAGATAAATATATTTCAAAAAAGTACAAGCAGCTGCATCCTGAAGGCCAAATGCCCAATTACCATTAGAAGCTAGTATTTTATAGATATTAGAAACAGAACCATTTTAAAATGGATCAGAAGAATTCCCCCATACATGGAGCATTTATGCATAAAATTCTCTGAGATTATGATGCACAAAGCTACGTGTCCTATTGCATTTGTTTTATTGAAGTGCTTGTACAATAAATATACAAAGATGCAGCTTCATAAATAAGAAACAGAACCTCACAGTACTTTGTTCCTCCAAAGAAAATTAGGAAGTCAAATAAATGTGTGCAATGATAGAGCAATTACATATTTCATAAATTTATCCCTTCCCCAACCCCCCCCC
>QANT01000245.1:0-20960 GCA_003254885.1 Purshia tridentata
TCCCTCCCTTCTTCTCATTTCTCCTGCTAATAATATTCTCTCCTTTCTTTTGCTTGAAGGTACAAAGTCTTCATAAATCCCAGTGTTAGTGATGTGCTCTGCACGGCTACTGCTGAGGCGCTTGCTATGGGAAAATTTGTAATTTGTGCCGACCATCCATCAAATGAGTTTTTCAGATCATTTCCTAATTGTTTGACTTATGGAACACCCGAGGACTTTGTTGCGAAAGTGAGGGAAGCAATGGAAAATGAACCTCAGCCCCTTACTCCCGAGCAAAGATATAATCTTTCATGGGAAGCTGCTACCAAGAGATTCATGGAGTATTCCGAGCTTGATAGAGTCTTAAATAATGACAAAGATGTTGCAAATTCAAGCAGAGTTGATGGAAAGAAAATGCCAAAGTCAGCATCAATGCCTAGCTTGACAGGTATGGTTGATGGAGGATTGGCATTTGCCCACTATTGTCTCACTGGGAATGAATTCCTCCGACTTGCCACCGGAGCAATACCTGGAACCCGTGACTATGACAACCAACACTGTAAAGATCTTCATCTCTTGCCTCCTCAGGTTGAAAATCCCATTTATGGCTGGTAAGTGGATTTACCGGTCAATTAGTAACCCCTCTGTGTATAATACTAACTAGGTATTTTAGGAGCCTGCTATGCTTAGGTAGAAGGTTTGTCTATTTTTTATAGCGGTGATGTATGCATTATTTAAGCACATTATTGATCCAAGTTTTGTTATCTCTTGTTAATTTATAGAAAGAGGAAATTGCACTATTGATCTTTTTATTTTTCACTTAGTTTCATATTGGCTGACGTCTGTTTTTCATTCGATATTGGTCCACTAACTTTGTAACTTGTTTCATTAAGGTTCAAATAGTCAAATCATCACAAACGGCCGTTTATTAGTTATGTGCTGCATATGTGGAGGCGTTGTTGTGGACCAATATAGAACAAAGTGAAGAATTAGTGAACTGTGGACCAATATAGAATTAAATGAACAATTAGTGGGCCAAAATAGTGCCTCATGTGCACATTACATTATTAAAATCTATGGTTGTTTTTGATAATTTGATGGTTTGAATCACAATGAAAAATGTAACAAAGTTAGTAGACTAATATGGAAAGAAAAAAAGATGGGGGACCAATATAAAACTTTCTAAAGAAAACGTGGACTAATAATCAAATATCCTCTTTTAAGAAATAATTGCCAAAGTACATAGTAACTTGTCATGAAATTGTTCTAAGCCCTTCTGAACTGATGAAGATGCCGGGTCAAGCTGGAATCGCCTGTTGAAGCCCACCTTGATCATTTCCTGCTTATGGTTTAATTTATGAAGTTTAGAAATTGTTCAGTCCCTCCTTAAAATTAATTTTTCCTGATAAAATAACTTAATTACAAACCTATCCTTACTAACTTGAAAGAGTGTTGTTGTTCCACCCTCTATCCTATTCACTCTATGTGATTAATTTTGAAAAATAATAATTCAAGGCCGCCAACCCCCACACACCCCCCCAAAACAACACCCCAATCAATTAAGACAAACATTTAACTACTTATAAATTGGGAATTAAGGAGTTCTTTCTTATACATAAATATTCCAACTCCAACCTCCACTACAATAAATAAATAAAAGAGCACTTATAAACATTTTTTTGCTCCTATGAACCATAATCCTATTCTCTTATAAAAAAATCTAAAAGCATCGTACAAGTTCATACTTTCTTCTTTGCCATTCATCCTAAGTTACGATTTTTTGCGGTTGTTCCATGCTAAGAGTACCATAACATATCATAGGTATTCCACATGAAGGGTGGAATCTTTCAATCTTTCCTTCATGTTTCACCCAAACAGTTAATATTGTTCGACTTTTAAAGTGGAACATTTCATGGGTGTTTCATCCTGGTTAGCCGAACAAAATTCCTGCCCTTTGCAAAAAGAAAAAAAGAAAAGATTGTCAAAAATAAATTTTTGGCCTACATTTTCACAAGATAAGTCATTTTGAACGTTATCTTCTTTATCTATGACCCAAAAACAATTTAATAGTTAGTTTAAAGTGTGAGAGATAGTGATTTGTGAGATATTGTCATATTATTTGATCAATAGTTTAGATTTTCAATTTGAAATATACATGTGGGCTCTATAAAAAAACAAAGAATTAAAATGACAAATTAAGATATGCTGTGTATACAGTTTTATGTTCTACGTGTGTGGCACGTGCAGCCTAACTATTAAAATGTGTGTACTGAAGTGAAATGGACATGAGTTCAGAATGACCAAATTAAAGTGAGTCATCGTTCTTCATGTGATCCCCATTTCCTTATTTATAAACTATGAAATATGAATAGTGACTCTTGTTCAGGGACTCAGGGGGAAGAGTTTATTCGAATGAGTGCCTAAGGTACTAGAATTTTCTGGGGAATATTAATAATTAATTGTTAACGCTTGCTATGAAAAGTAATCACATATAATTACTTCTTTTAGCATTTGGATTTGACATGCTGATTTTTCATAAAAAAAGTTCACATGTGTAATATTAAATTTGTTTGTATTACATATAAGTTTACACTATAGACGCGAACTCTTATTTTTGACTAATAAATTCTGAATTTGAAACCAAACTTCATGCATGATACAGGGGTTAATTCGATCACAAAAAATGTTTTTATTCCAACAATATATGGTGGCAACCACAAGATGATCAACATGCTTGATACTTCTTTTAATGGTGGAAAAGCTAGGGCTTCCACATCACCAGCACGTTATTGGCAATGGTTCTAATGAATCTAACCTATTTTCATGATTACATGGTTTAATTAATTACCCCTCTAAATGGGTCTCAATGATATTACTCAATTAATTTGATGACAGTATATGTGGTAAGCCATATATATATCTTTTCAAACTACAGTGTTATGGGATTGCAGTGAGTGAGTGAGTGAGTCAGTGCTTTCTAAGCAATGTGGGACAACGAAGAAGAACACTTTACAGATTATTCCTCTGTCAGCTTTCTAATGTGGCTTTTAGCTGTGGGATTGCAACCTGCAGCCTTTGGTAAGCTATAAACTATATACGTCAAGATGTATATATTAATACAAGTCAATAACATGCTAGAAATGCATCTTGTTTAGTTTTCTTTTATTCCATTTTTTGTAGGTAAAACTATTTTTTTAATTTGGTGATGGGTATATTCCACTTACAATATCCCTTCTGTATCAGGTATTTAATTACTTATAATTATATAAAGGTTAGGTTGTGTGCATGTATGGCTTTTCCTAATGAGGAATGAATTGAAGCATACTTTTTGTAAGTGGGGAGGCTATGCTTTTAGCTAATACCCCAATCCCATTATAAAAGTTAGCAAGTTGCAAGGAAGGGAATATATACAACAAAATTAATTGAGATGATTACGGCAGATTTATATGTACTACTAATAAAATTTAATTAAGCTTTTAGTGATATTTGGATCTTGCTTATGGAATCTTTTTTGTGGTGATCAGTGAAGCACAAGCACTTGATATGAAAAAAAAAAAACATAAATTTGTGGTTCATATCTGTTGCACGTGCATGTTGATGGATCCAACATCACCTAGGAAAGAATATTAAATGTTCTACCTTGAATGTTGTTCACTGGAATATGAAATGTGATGGATTAAGAGATATTGAAGATCATTTAGTTGTTTGTTCAATCAAAAGCATGAAGTTGCATGACTTGATTGCAATTGAGCTTGATTAGAGGGCAAAGTTGGTGTTCTTTTCAAAAGCAACTATATCTTATGAATTACTAACACATGCACATCTATATATGCCTTGTACCTAGACCTGGATTTTCCAACACTCCAACCCAATATATGGTATTATGGTTAACCTCAAGAAACATGTTCAATTAAAGGATATATAATTAGGTCCCTTGGCCAAGAAAGTTAATGCATATAAAACCATGAACACCGTCTTAAATTATCCCCTCTACTCTGGGAAGGAGACAATGTACAACACCCACTTGCATGGAATGGGAAACAACTCATGCCCCCAATATTCTACAGTTCTCCTTCCACATGTTGTTTCAAGGTTTGAAAGGTGTGAATGTTTTTGCAGAGTGTTCTTGTGTTCAAACTCAGTGAGGGGCTTCTTCCTTAGATAGGGTAATCTCATAGGGTAGTGCTATATTCACTAAATTTGTTGACAAAATATGGTTGCCATATTTCATTAATTCAAATTCAGACTTACTTTGAATCTCAATTATTTGTAATAAATCAGATGACATGTGTACGGACATATACGAGTCTAAAGATCAATCAAGGCCCGAATATTTTGACTTTAACAATTTGCTTTCATCTTCCTTTTCAAAGCTCCAAGATAGCTCATTGAAATCAACCCTGGCACATAACCATGCCTGGTGTCACACATTCTGTACAAACTAAATTTTGTACTTCTGGACTTGCAATCTCCAGATACCCAATTTTTTAATTCAAATGAAATAACTAAAATGTTTACCATTAAGCTAGAAGAATCAAGAGTCCCCTGTTTTTCTGCCAAGATTGTCAAAGTGGCATAAGCACCATCTTCCATGATGTGGGGCTGTGGCCTTGTCCTTATTCAACCATAGGAAATGAATATATTCTCAGTTTGATACATAGCTGTTAATACTTTTTTTTTATTTGATTGTGCTGTCCTTAGTTTTAATTTCCTTTTTACCTTTGTCATTGTTTATGCTTCAGTTTTATATTTTCGATGTCATGGTCCAACAATTACTTTCAGTTTTTGATGTTTCATAGACATGGGAAGATATTGATGACAAATCAATTTTGTTTGAACCTCTTGTTTTGACCCAATAATGGGATATCCTAAAAAAAGAAAACATGTACCTTTCTAGAAGGACGAAACACCACATAGCTAATTCTGCTAAGCAAATAGTGGCAGAAATGTTACATATGATGAAATACAAAAATGGGGAAGGATTATAAATATGTCTTCCTCCCTAAAAACCCCAAAACTAATAGTGAAAGTTTTGCAGATCTAGTTGATCACTATACTCAACAAAATAGAGTATGCAAGTTGAATATTTTCAAACAAATTACAAGTTAGAGTCACAAATATTTACACTTCCTCACTTGGTTTTGGGCCTTTTGGTGCCTCAGAATGATTGTCATTTTCTTGAGAACCCATTTGTGTTTCATTTACTGTAATTACAATATGGGCATCATCACCATCCAGAAGCACAGGGTTTACACTTCCCCTGTGTAGCAATTGTGGCTTCTCTGGTGACACATTGGGTTCTACTGCTTCTTTGAAATGTGCTGCTTGGGAAAGCTCAAGAACTGCCTTCGAAATATTTTCCACAGCTTTGACAATCTCAACTAGTATTGAAGCAATTGTTGCAGCTGGTATTATTGCAAGGATGTCTGCATTGTCTAGCTGTGCAGCTTCAAGTGCAATTTTGAGGTCTTTTACTGCAGTTTTTGAGTTCTCCAAATGTTGACAGGCAGATTTGGGGTCTTTCATGGTTTTGATTGCTGTGGCTAATTCTCTTAGGGCCTTTCCAGACTCAGTACTCATTGTTCTGCAGGAGTCTTGAATTATTTGTAAAAATTCTGATGGTACCTGCAAGGATGATATAATTAATTAATAAAACCTTAGAGAATATGTCCTCAATGATAGTGCAGCATTTTTTACGTCAAAACACATTCATAAAAAGTGATTTTTAGTATATATGTAACATGTTCATTTTGATTTTGTTAATAATTTGTAATGAATCATGCAATATCCTTAATGATGGTTTGATGTATACTTGTACTTCTGAGTTGATGTGGCCATTTAGAGCTTCAATCTGGTAGGCACATTGCCGGGCAAGGGCTCCGATCTTCAAGTATTGCTTCCATGGATGGCGAAATTTAAACCGGCCATGCCCTGGTTCCCAGCTTGCAAAATTTGCCTGTGGAGATGCACAATGTCACACAGGATTAGTAATCATATATATATATATATATATATGTATGTATATATCTGGAAAATACAAATTGGTATATATCTAAAGTTGCTAGCTAGAGATGTTGGTGGCTTGCATGCCAAGACAACATTTAGTGGAGGCAGGGAAGGAAAAAAAAATGCTAGCTTAAGTATTCACCCATGATTCTTCAGTTTGTTTTGAGTTGAGGACACTTTTATATCCTTGAAGAAGTGATTCATTAATTTTGGAGACCACGACACACTTTCCATCCTTGGGTAGTTGGAAATATTCACCTCTAAATCCTGTAAGGAATTTGTTATATTCTCAGTTAATCTTTGAAAATTATGTCAACAAAGTTGAAACAAACAAAGGAGCTAGAGCCAATTATATACAGAATTCAGTTTACCTTCTAGGTAGTTTGCAAGCTTTTCTATATTGGAAGCTATGAGCTTGTGCAGATCTTCACCAGCCCAGACAGGACAAACAAAAATGGATATAATTATGCAGGTTCCACCACCTATTAGGATTGTTAAGAGTCTTTCATGGGCCATCACCAAGAGCTCCTCAACTCGAAATCCCGAGACCGTTACCATACTAAATGTCAATATGAATATCAACACCCCATAATCATATCTCGCCTTGATTCTGGGAAAGAACCGCGAGAATGTAGATGCTGCAGCTGCAATCATGAAAAAAATTTGTTTACAGTAGTAAGCATTATATATTATACACGAAAAAGATTCTTTGCTGGATAATAAATTACTTAGGATCACATTTTGGTAATTTACCATATGATAACAAAACATTTTAGATATCTAATTGTAAAAATATACCTAGTAGGAAGACAAGGATCCCAAGGACAATGGGCTCTCCTATCTCTCCAAAGAGATTAGCAAAGTGATGGGCTCCAAGGCCTAGAGCACCAGCCAGTAATGTTGCAAAACCTCTATTTAAACCTTTGCAAAGTGTTGCACCTGCAGTACAAGAAAAGAAATTGTATTCCAACATGCTAAGTTGAAAGAAACTTCATGTTTAATTAATGTTCACTTTCTTTAGTAACTTACCTACAGTGAATTCAAACACCACTACTACTGTTAGTACCGCCCAGATTCCAGAAACCCCAAAACCATTGAAGAGGGCTCTCCAATAGTACAAAATGGATACCAAAGTTAGAGCCATGGCCACTTTTAGAGAGTGAACGACTCTTCTTGGGTCATCTTGTCCTAGCTTTATAGTGCTCCTTGCAACTTTGACAACCTTGGCACTGAACCTTCCTGGCAAGGCCTTAATCCAGCCCCATCCCCGCCCAAAAAGCCCGGTGATCACCTTCTCTTGATCACCTGCAGTTGCTAACTCTTTGATCTCCATGTCTTTAGGACAAGTTGGTATCATATATATCAACTGGTTTGAGATAAACCTAGCTAACAAGTTTTAATGGCCTAAGTTAAGCTAATTAGTAATTAGCTTCGTAGTACTTACAAAGGGGTGAGCAAGAAAATGAAGGAGTACTAGCTATACCCTTTGATGGGTTAATAAATCTCTTTCACTGGCCTCTATTTATAAGGAGAGAATTTGGTGCCACCCAAGAATATTTTATTGGATATATCACGTCTTTGTGTCTCTTGTAGGGATGAGAGACAAAGATTGAATTTCACTTTTCTCTTTAAATTCCCTGAGTTGAAAAGCGTGGCTGACTAGGCTTTTACATGGAACTGAAGAGAGTTAATAGTATTTTAAAAAGCAGTACAAAACTGCAGGGCGCATGATGAATTCATAAAGTGCGTAATGTTTAGCCCACTAGTTGTTTCTAGTCAGATTAAAAGAATCAAGAGGACTCGAGCCCACTACTCACAACTCACCACCACCTCAGGTTTAGGTTTCAACCTGCAGCTTTTCATCATCAAGTGGTAGCCAGTGTATAGTAGTTTCCAGGAAAATGAGCCTCTCTCTATCTCTCATGACACACCCACCTTGATATTGGAAACCAAATTTCCGTACGTAACCATGATGGTGATGATCATATACCACTGTAATATATAAAGTCTGTGACATATGCACTGTATCTCACTGTTGCAAGCTAATAGCTTCATGCGACCATTCAGAATTAACTCAATTAATACAATTTGAATAAGTTAATTAGTAGGTAGAATATGTGTGTATATATATATGCGCTTTACGAATTTGGGTTTGTTTAAAGTATTCTTTCATCATACCACTAACCTCAGCTTAACTTAATTAATTAGAATTAATTTCATTAAATCTTGTCTTCTTTAACTCAGAAAGTGGAGAAATGATGAAGCTATATATAGCCTCTATGCCTTTTAAACTACTATATATTAATTGTTGTCAAAGAATCCATAGAGCTATAGCTAATTGCAGCGTTGACATAACTGAGTAAAAAGATTATAAAAATTCTCAGGGAAGAGATCGACCATAGATACCGAAAGTGACCCAAATTCTCCTGTAGCCAAAGTCTTTCCCTAATGTGTATATCACGCTTTAAGCGTGTTCCAGACACATTTCCATCTGCATGTATTTCAAAGTCGATAGGAGTCTTTCTATAGAAAAATGCGAATTCGTTTTGCTATAACAAGAAATATGTAATGGTTATTCTCTTACGGATAAATAGTCATTTTGGTCTTCAAATTATTACATTTGTATCAGTTTGGTCTCCAGACTTTTAATTTGAAAAATTAAAGACTCTGACTTTTTCAATTTTGTCAATTGAGGACTTTTTCATCAATTTATACATTTTTTAATCCAAATTTCTATTTTTATAGCACCATGTAAATTCCTTTTTCAAGGCAAAATGATTCCTTTCATTTAGACTTTACCATTTTTTCCTCATGCATCCTTTTTTCCTCCTTTATTTCTCGTTAAATTTGGATAAAAATGTATAAAATGACGGAAAAGTCCTCAATTAGCAAAATTGAAAAAGTTAGAGTCCTTAATTTTCTAAATTAGAAGTTTGGAGATCAAACTGATACAAATGTAATAGTCTGAGAAGCAAAATGATTATTTACTCTGCTCTTACATATACAATATTATATTCATTATATTAGAACATATCAACTTGTTCTCTTTTAAAGTTCACATAAACAATTATAATATATAATCTATATAGTTATCTTAAAATATAAGATCGAGGTCTAAATATTTGAGACCCAAATTAGTTGCCTTAATTGTACGTTTATTCTAATAGCATCTCCAAAAACTTAGCTATCTATTATTTCTTAACTATATTAAACTTATTTCCTCCCAAAATCATTCTCCCGGAACGAGGATGCATCGCGTCTATATGTTAGGTCGGATATCCATGTATGCAGTGGCGGATCTAGAATATCTGATTTGGGGGGTCAATATTTGAAGTCTTGGTTGTTGATTGTTGGTTGTTGGCTGTTGCTGCTTGCTTGCTTTGGGGTGGTTTTAATTTGGGGGGTTTCTGTTGATTTCGGGTGTGGCCATCAGTGGCTAAATTGAAGCATGTAATGTTTTGTTATATTTCTACTTAAAAAAAATTTAAAACAAAACAAAGGCAGCTGGGTAGCCTGGGCTGGGTGTGAAACAAGAAAAAAAAAACAGAGGGAAGAAGGTGAGAAGAGAACAGTGCTGAGTCTGCTGAGTTGAGTTGTTGGTGGCCTTAGGGGGTCGCCGTCCGGTGGTGGGGGGTCGTATTCCACACTTCTGGGGGGTCATTTCCANTAACTATATTAAACTTATTTCCTCCCAAAATCATTCTCCCGGAACGAGGATGCATCGCGTCTGTATGTTAGGTCGGATATCCATGTATGTGTGGTGAGTGCTTGCGCACTGGGGAATATGGATGAAACGACAAAGGAACCAATTAAATGAACTGATTAATTAAATATTAATGTATTATCCAACAAACCTTAGTGATCTGCCTTCGATCAGTTCATGAGAGAGAGAGAGAGAGAACTATTTAATTTAGTCACCAGTCTCAGTGCAATGAGTTTAAGATTACATGTGTAGCATCACTCCACTGATATATGTAGATTGCTTCCTTATGTTGTTTACGTTCCATGACATACCACATACGTAACCATATATATTCCATATATATATATATATTATCTTGATTCTCTTAAAAGAAAGATTAATTTCGCATTGAAAGTGTGAGGCCTTGCATAATGGCTTATAGGAATTTGGACTACTCCTCTTATTGTTAATTGGTTTTGTCCGTATTGAGCTCAACGGCCACATGTGCTTCACTAACTCTTCCATGGGGAATCTCTCACAATGAGATGAGACCCCCATGTTGTCGGATTCACCTCATTGTGAGAGATGCACCAATGGGATGCTTCATGGAAGTCTCTCCACGTGCTTCTATGTTACCCATTATAAATTGTTTACGTATTAGTCTTGAATAACGCTACACATATGATGTACATTATAAAAAACTTAGCACCGATCATACATTGAACTCTAGCTAGTAATGTCAGCAACCACTATTACGTACTTTAGTAGAATCTGACTCAATCATGCAGTCCTATCATTTTATGCACGTATAACTTAAAAGGCAAACTATATATTTAGGATTTGGGATATGGTAACCATAAAAGGCATGACACACAGTTTTGAATATATATTTTCTTCAGGCTTTCTTTTAGTCGAAGGTAGGGATGATAATTTGAAACACTATACCAGCCAAATGTAAAATCAGATGGTTTAGACCTACAATCAATTGTTTTTTGGGTACAAAACTAACAATCATTTTGACCCAAAATAAAAAATAATACCACTTACTAATGCCAAAAACTCAATTTTGACACGATTAAATTACTTTTCTTCGGTGATATTGTATAAAATAAGAAGAATTAATGTTAGTTATATCTTCTCATTTATACTTTCTTACCAACCAATTCGCAAAAAATTTGGTGAATTTTTTTTTTTTGGGGGATAGGGGTGTACACTCTGACAAAGCCTATGGCCTATGGCCTATGGATTCTGGTTGTAGGCTGTTTATTATGTTTTCGTGGTAAGCGATCCCGTTCTTGTTCCTTTTTTTTTTTTTCTTTCTTTCTTTCTTAATAAAAGAACTAAGGATAAGATGCTAGCTACTTAAGTAGGGTTCTATACATATATATGTTGAGATTTATAGCCTTTTATAAGAATGTTAAGAATCTTGAAAGTGTGGTGTCTGTAAGATTTTTGCATGTATTTCTTCATCACCATTATTAATTAGTCATTTCAATGTGTTGTGTGATTCCCCTCCCCAATTTGCACTTGGTGAAAAGGGGAAAAAAAGGAGAAATATTTAAATTGGAAACACTCTTTTCGATCACTTTTCATCCATACACACAAGTTTTGCCAAAAATTTGAGCAACTTGCAAGGAAGTACAGACACATATCAACAAATAGATAAGAGGGAAACAGCAAGCAAGCCAATACTTGAGTTCTATGTGGGTGCATATATCGCTCCTTTAATTCTCCTTTAGTTCTATGCATGCCTTATCCACTAAAACTATATCCTTTTTGGTACTACAAACTGGACATATATAGTTCTGGAAATCATTGTATGGTCTAAAATCCACCATGAATTCGAGTCGAATTTTGTTATTTTTTCGGAGCTTCTTGTGATTATGATTGCTCAAGTGTTGAGGGCTTCACATACTGCTGGACAGTTAGATTATATATGATTTCGATTTAAAATATTATTCTGATCTCTTGTCTGTTTTTGTGCTTCATTCCTTCATGGAACCGTATTCGAATATCAAAGCTGCATTGTGACCATTAATGTCTCGATTTCATGATCAGTAGAAATTTAGAGGACAAGATATATATGTGCACCTTTCTTATATATAATTTTTCTATTCAAAATGGTAATGTAGTTTCTCATACATATAGCATTTCTCTCAAATATAGAAAGGCATGATATGTACAGCTTTTACACAATCTACCTTTGATACGCTAGCTCTTGGTTATTTCACAGAAAGTGTTTCTGTATATAATTCTTTAAAAATTTTATTAGCAAAATTTTTGTTTAGCTCCCCTAATTTTCCATTGCTATGGTAACATTTTTAACGCAATTACTCCCAATCTAGTTTATGACTAATGACATTATGGACTTCATTATAATGAGGAATTAATAACCTCATTAATAGAAATAAAGTACTGTGAGCTATTACCACGTACAGATTCATAAGAAATTATTATGTATACTAGTAATACTATTACTAATCTACGTGTTATAATATAAGTAGATGTTATTTCTATTATGGCCTTAATATAAACTTGTAATCTACTTATATTATAATATATAAATTGGTTACATTGCGTATATTCGATCAGTTGTAATACATAATTGGACAACCAATGATACTCTAAAGTACGTTTTGGTAAGAAAGAGTTAATTAGTGATAAAAGTTATCATCTTTGATTCTATTGGCCGGGTTTACAATTTTACACGCTTATGGGATATATCTCACACTTGTTTGACGATTTTCTTAAAATATTTAATTAGCTAGCAAAGCATGCTAGTTTTCTAACTATGTTTTGTGCACACCACAGATTTGGACCTGTTGCATTGGAGTTGGCAGATGCATACAGCTCAAATTGATCCAAGATGTATAAATGCATGTAAAGTAATTCAGCACTGTTCCGTACCCAACATGAACAAATGCAACTTCAAACCCATAGGCCACCATTTTTAGAACAGACCAAGTCTTTAGCATTTTTTTTACGAATTACCAAATTAATATGGTGTGCATTAAATCCATTATGTCCTTTATTCCTTATTGGCACATCATCCAAATTTTGGGTATCGTGAAAAATTTCGTATCAAATTCTGAGATTATGGGTGATGAAAAGAACCCTAAGTTTTTAAGCCAACGTGACCAGTGGCCCACATAGGGACCAGGGGGCACAGACCCCACTAACCTCTAATTAATTGATTTTTCTATTATTTTTGTTAATATATCATGGCATATATATATATATATTTCTAAATAATTATTTTCGGCATAAAAATGAAATAGTTTCTTATATCACATGTGTCAATCTAAGTGAATCATTTGTATATTTTTTTTCAATGGTAAAAATTGATCTGTCATGCTCATTTTATTAAAAAATACTAATGATTAATTAACTTAAGAACAAGTTAATTCTCTTAATTTTTTTGTTTGTGAAAGTAATTCTGATTATATAAAGATAATTTTTATTGTTATGAATGTCCTGGGAAAAAAATTGTACATTCAAACAAATAAAGTTATTATCATACAATATTATCAAAATTCGAAAACTAATAAAAGTATAAAATTTTATACTTATAACACACAAAAAGTTATTAATAAACACTAAATATTTTGTGTTAAGAAAAGTTTATATATATATAATGCCCCTTGAAAGAAGATGCTGCCTCCACGATTGCCATCGTCGAATCAAATAGTGGCATTTTCAGTGGGAAAGACAAGGTGGTTCTTACACTTTTTATTCAACCACTAATCTCTTTGATTAAGACGACCAGTAAGCCAAAACAACCACCTGCTTAATTGTCTTAATTTTTGTTTAGTATTGCGTTTTCCAAGTACGTGGTTTTGGACTGTTCTAAAGTGAAAAGGAACTTGGCAAAATATCACTCTTCGGCACCTAGTCCCATTCTTGATCCTTCCCTTGTAAAGAGCTTTCACTATAAAAATTATGATTATCTTTCATGTTCAACTCTCCTCTCTTAGATTAAAAAATAAGGGATTCAATTGCTGTAGTTGTGCATGTTATGCGTAAGTTAAAAAAAGTTGATGAGTCTGACTCCACATTTTAATTGAGTCTACGAATACGGAGTATTAAAATGCCCCAACGTAACATTATTAATTAATAATATATTTACGTGAATAGTCTAATTCTTTATATATCAATCGAGAACTCCTCACAAAGCAAACACTTATGATAAATAAGGTTGTAAATTTGTAGTTAAAGAGAGATTATATGGATAACATTGAGGCAAGTTTGGTAGTTAAAGATGCTTGACCCAACTTCTTATCTTGATCTTAATGCTGGACCTAACAGGATAGTACTCATTGTTGCTTTTGTTTCTCCTTTCTTTTTGGCCCATCAGCAAGGCTTAATGGGCTTCCTTACAGCAAATCGGAGTGATGGTGGACCAAAACGTGGGCTCCTTCACTATGCGTAATTTGTGTTTGATTGTATATGACTCGATCGGTTTTTAAGGAACTGGCCATCAGGCCCATATAACTCGACCCATATCCACTCTCATTAGTCCGCCTCATGAATAACTATAGTAGTTTCATCATAAGCCTAGTATTAATGTGATATATATGATACATTAATTTATCATTATGGAAAAAGCTAACATACGGACGCACATAATATGCGGATCATGCTTTGATTCTTGGATTGTATATTTTGAAATTGATTCATCCTTTTTCACCTTAAGATATAGATATATTTCAAGTCATTTGATGTGTATGTATGCATCTCATATGGATATCCCCATATAATAAAGAGACTAATATAATTATATACTACTAAATTAAACCATCTCCTAAAAGAATATTGAGGATGTTCATTTTTCTGTTAAAATATTAGACAAACCAGGTACGTAGCTTGATTTTAATATTATATCAACAATGTCATAGAGAAACACATCATGCAAAAGATCGAGCTAGTGACTGAAAGGACAGTGAAGTATATTTTACGTTGGGCTCGGGATTGCCCATATATAGCACCCAATTTAAAAGAGATTAAACTATTAATATATCAATAATTTTAGCATTGCCATTCATTTAACAATGTGCTTGAATACAACAACAAAATTAATCGTTGTAGGAGCTATACCTTGTAGTTTGTAGACTTTGGATTACAAATTTACAATTGTAAAAGGATTCTTCTCAACTTTGTGGACCTTGAGATGCATCGATATCTGCAACAAAATATAGTGTCATTTAGAAAGATCCAACAGTACTACAACATGTGGTATTGCTTTTTTAAAAAATAACAATACAACACTTACCACATTTTTATACCATAATTTTATACTATTTTATATGGCAATCTACATGGCAATCATACATTGAACATTAAAAAATAAAAAATAAAAACCCTAAAAATAAGGAAATACCTTGTCAGATAATACAACAAACATGGTATAAAAATATGATCATAATAGTATTATTGTTAAAAACAAGTGGGAATGCTTGCATGCATAATAGTTATTAAAGGGTGCAAGAACTTTAAAATATCACTAGTTGTTGAAAGGGGGCAAGTTATTCCAAGGATCGATATTACATGTTTTAATTTGCTTATTCATTGGTGACTTTCCAAAAATAACTTTAGAGGAGATTCTCCAAAAATCTATACTTATTATATCACTTAAATGAATTCGATCAACATATTATATATAGTAGTATCTCAACTAACTATTTTATGATCTCTCTAAAATTTATTTATGTGCGAAGGACGCATATGTATATGGAATCAAATTATATAAATCTAACATCTTTTAGAGAAAAATCATACAAAATGGTAAACGGGGATATGTTTCTTAGTCATCTTAAATTAATTAAAAGAAACTGTGTATAAATATAAAGGAATAGCTGCATGTTCTTGTCTCTTTTATGATCATTGACCAAATATATATAGAGAAGAAAGAGATCTGTCGTAAAGAACACAAACACAAGCTAGGTTAAAAAACTATATTTGCCTGCAAGATTTTTGTTATATAATATAATTAATTATTAGTGTCGACTTTGCATTGCTATTGTTTGTTTTACATATAATAGCCTCTTAGTGCTGTCTATCGTTTCACATATTAAATTAATTAATAATGACTTTTTCTACCCAAGATTTACCTACATACATGTATAGCATCTTCCATGTCGCAATCCAATCTCTTTTTAATTAGAGCATGGTGATTGATCTTTACATGATATCTGCACATCGATCTCTTTCTCGTGTGTATGCATATGTATTATGGAAATATCAAAATCATTGTTTGCGTAAAGTATTAAGGACCTCAACAAGAAAATATAGTTTGGCAAGTCCAGATTACTTAATAAAATGTTTAAAATGACTGATCAAGAAGAAGATCAGGTCAATATTTTTAGGGAAAAAGATGGAGCAGTCAAAGTGAAGATTATAGTATACCTACTTGTTACTGTTGATGCTTGCTTGCTATCTAGCTATGTCGACATATCTATCACCATTCAGGAGCGCCTAACAAATCAGTTGTTGGTAGTCACTTGGATGTAGAAAGGCCACGTTGTGTTACAAAGACTTGCTTAATTAATTTCACAATTAATTATTCATATTAATTATTATATGCATACGATATTGTTGCAGTTGTAGAAAGGAACGTACTACACCTATAATTAATTGCAAAATAAGCCTTTTTTTTTATTTTACTTGCTGTTTTGGGTTACTATGGAAAATTCTAGTAGAGTATGACTACTTGAGGTGTCCCAATTAATAGGACAAAAATTAAGAGTTCCTATTTGTGAAAGCTAAAAAACTATGCATAAAAATATAAAATTATATTTTTTCCCCAGGGGGATGTTGCCTTCATTTTTCATAGCTAGGCTAGGTATGCCTATGACTACAACTACTCCCACTCAATTATTATCTAAGAAAATAGTTACGTTGAATTTTCTTATTTTTTGGCCAGGACTTACGTTGAATTTTCAAATCATTGAATGAAGTCAAGTATGTACATATATATAATTAAACTCTTTAATGAGCTATGACCAGAGTGAGTTAAATTTTATCAAGTTAATGTCTACATGTGCATGACTTATGCCTTGTTACTTTATAGGAAAGATAAAAGTAGACATAATACTCACATCTCTCTTTTGATTTTCATTTTCAAAAACTAAGTAATAAGGTCATCATCTTAAGTTCGAAATTTCTAGTTCTCTTTTTACATAATAATATTTTTGAAATTCTAATTATACAATATTGTTATTTTTAAAAGATGATGTGATGAGATTTATATATCTAATCCACCAAGTAACCTGAAAGTTGAAGGCATGATTTAAAGTAGGGAGCCCCGCGAAAGAGTCCATTGGCCGGCTTTAAAGAGGACCTAACTTAAATACACACTTTTTCGATCTTTTCTTTTCTTTCTTTTATTGTATAATTGTATGCGTGGTGGCCTGCCTGGCTCCAAGCACTAGCATTAATACATAACATAGGTAATGACCTAACGGGTGGTCCATGCTCTATCTGTTTAAGGCCAATCTGGCCTCGCTGTGCTGTGGCCACTTTGAACTTCTAGGTTTGTAGCTACCATCCTTTTGAGCGATAAGGTTTTGACCTAGACCAACTAACATATGTGCTAGCTAGTCTTGCCAAAAAAATAACAGGTTTTTGGAGAGTTAATATGACGTTCAATTAACCACATGACTAGTTGTTTAACATGCATTAATCTTAAAATTTGATAAATAAAACCTAAGCAATCAAATCAACTCTAATAGACGTGTTTTTTCAAGGAAATGTATTATTCGAATGCACATGTGTATTTAGGTTTGATTGAGCACATGTGCATATGTTAGCCAACCGCCTAATTAATGAATTGATTTAACACTCATAATTGAGGGTTCAACAACCTACACCATTAGATACCAGATTAATGGTCTCCTTAATTTGATTGAGGGAGAGATATTAGCTACCATATATACTAGAAAAGCCAATAATAACAATAATTAAGATTTGATTTTAAATGCTGTTGCACTAACAAAATGTAGTTTAATTACCCATTGGAAAATATATAGATGACTATATATATGAGTGATTATATTTTCACCCACCTGTCTTATTTTCACACCCACATTTTAATAAAAATGAAAATGATAAATTTATACTTTTGTAAAATGACTTTTAAGGACTTGATTTAAAAATAAATTAATTCTAACCATTCACTCCTTATTTACCCACTTCTTTATAAAGACTTAAACTCCATAAATCCTATAATATTCACTTATTTTTCATATAATTAATCTTTTAATTTTACTGTTTTTCATTGATAGAAAATCAAAATGAATAGTGGAGAGAACTTTCCTAATGCAAAGGTAAGCAAAAAAATTCAATTTGTAGGATGGTTTCAACTTTCAATTTTTTGGGTAGAACAACCACACCATATTCCATCCTTGGGTGGAAGTGGAACCACTATGAAATTAAGATCCTACTTCAAAAATACAACGAATAATACTGATACTATTGCCCCTTTACTAATTACTATCTTCCTTTCACGTGAAGAACTGCTTGCACCTTTGCAAGATTTAGATAGCTCACATAGTCGCCATAGCACGGATCATGACCATTAATTAACCTGCATATATATATATCGCCATAGCATGGATCATGACCATTAATTAACCTACATATATATATATATATATATATCATAAGATTAAATTAACTAATTTTGTTATTTCTTTTTGGAATGAGCCGAACTACTTTGTTAAAATCATCTTAATTAATTAATTAGTACTTTACAAAACTAGTTGGGAGAAGATAAGGATTGTTATTGATCAGTGATTTTGGAAGAAAAAAATTATTAAAAAAGATGGGTGAGTGAGATAATATATAATTAAGGGGGTGTGAAGAGAGTTTAGTGAATGGGTGTTTGAGTTGGTATATATTAAAGGATATTATGGAAATAATAAAAGGTGAGAAGAGTGTTTTTATATTTTTAAAAATTTAATAAGGGGTGTAAAAATAAGGTGAGTGAGAAAATAAGACAAGGGGGTGGAAATAGAAGCACTCTAAATTAATTGTGACTGCATCGTGCCCAATGTTAAAAAGACACAATTATTTGTGCCTCTTATATCAAAGGGACACAAATAACGTACTGTGTCCTGTGAAGATTTTTCTAGTAGTGTTAGTACCCACCCCTTTTGTTGTAGTGATCAACATTGCCATTGGTGGTCCATCCAGCGGAGTCTCCAACATTGTACAAGATTGCATGGGACACTTGCAGCATCAGACCCATCATCATCACCATGACCATAGTGATCAATACTCTCACCAAAAAAGCCATGGCTAGCTACAAACTTTGAGACTGAGAGTACGTTGTGGATTGAGAATATGGTATTGGTAATTGAGTAGTGAGTTGGATTAGAGAGGGAAATCACCGTGGGCATTTATATATTAGGCTTTTGTGCTGATTGGGTAGGTAGGTGGTACGTTGCAAAAAATTATTGAATGTGACAATCACACCACGTGAAAATGTAACATTATTAATTTATTCAAATTATAAACACGTATTTAATTTTTAGGTGTATTGTTTAGAATTTGGAGTTTTAAATACTAATTATTGTATATTGTTGATCATAATTATTTAGTATATCATGTAGTGTTACAATTACACAGAATAATGTGTCAGATGTTGCAACTTGTAAACCTTACAAGTATAAACTAATCATCCACTCATATTATAACACATAATAATTTTTAGTGAGGGGGCCCAAAGAAGGAGAATTAATTTATGTTGTAACACGAATTCTCCAAAATGCTAGACTTGGAAAATCAATGACCCTGCAAACACGAACGGACCTCCGGGAGGTTAGAGGGCACCGGTGTGGTGCCGGCCAACGGCTCTCCGACGATCAAGTCAGTAAACAAGATCAATTATGAACTCAAAGCAATGGGCTCAGAGCTTAGAATTTCTTACCTTCGAATGAGATTGTGAGAGCGTTTATATAGAGGATGAGCTAATCCTCATGGCCTTAGGATTGTAAGTTCATTGAACTTGTAATCACCGGGAAGTATAATCCATATAGGATTGAACTTCTATGCTTGAATCCTTATTTGGGAAGGATTCAAGCTCAGTTTGTGTTATTGGAGAGGTCCAATTGTAGTAGGAGTCCATTTCCTTGCTTTATGTGAAGTTCGCGGAGGTCCTCTGCTCTATGTCGCATGAAGCTACTCCTTTTTGTAGTGGTTCGTACCGGATGGAGCACCCCTAATGCGGAACTTACCATTGTAGGTCCATAGTTGGGTTGTGCGCCTTCGAGTAAGGTCCGTTCCTCATGTGTAGGTAGTGGTGATCTCTATAGTACCTTAGTGATAGGAGACTACCTTATTAGGTGACTACCTAATGGAGCGACTACCTAGCGTAGGTAGTCCATGGCTTCGTTTAAGGAGTAGGTCCTTTGATATTTGGTAGAAGTTCGTGGTAGGAACATTTCATTGGTGTGAGTACCTCCGCATTTGATCATTTGTCCCTTCTAACCTTGGGCATTTATGAAAATTACCCTTGGTCCCCACAATTGCCCCCAAAATGTATACCTTGGAGACCTTTGAGAAGGAATGCATTTTAGTAAGGACCTTCACACGTCCGCTTTTTCCTTTCTTTTATAACTATTTATAAGGTGCTCTTGTATTCGCATTAGTTCCTTGCTAAAGCTAAAGGTGAAGGACCTTGCGACTTACGGGTGCATCTCATACCCATTTTTCTGTTGCGTGATTGTCCATGTGAGACACGCAGGGGAGACCGTCCGCAACCTTAGGGTTGAAGGTCCTTTGAACATTTTCAAGTACACTAGGTACCTCGCCCTTGTAACGTTGGGTAGTGACCATGGAAGCTTGAGTACCAAATAAGGAAGGTGCCGCTCCATGATAGGTACTTCTCTTTGGTTTGAGATCTCCGGGTACCTCCCGCTCCCCTTTCTGTTCAACATGCGACTTCTTTGTATAGGTACTTTGTTGAATTCAAAAGCGAAAAGCAAGGGACCTTGCCTTTATAACATGAGTGTATAGGTGTTCGTATGGATCCATCACTAAATTTGAAGGTAAAGGACCTATAAAAGTTCTTGGGTGACTTAGCATCTTATTTTTTGAATATTGGGTGACCACCCAGTAGGACTTTATGTGGCTCCTTAGGTACTTTGGAGTGCAATTGGTTGTACCTTCTGAAAATTTGGTGAGTACTCCACCTTACTTCTCATTCTGGACATGATAGGTACTCCACCTTTTTCCTTGAATTTTCGGATAGTACCTCAATTAATTTTTGTGTTGCGCTTCCTTTTTTTTTTTTTTT
>QANT01000247.1:0-10679 GCA_003254885.1 Purshia tridentata
GTTATATAGGGTTGGAGATTTGCAAAAAAAGAATTCGAACTAAAAAATGTACCTTCTCAACAGCATTTTCCATGACTGACACATCTAGCCTTTCTTTCTTTAAGAGTTCAAGCCGGTCCTGAATAAGGCGATTACGTTCTTCAGCCTATATTTGGAAAAAGAAAATTAAAAGAAAAAAGAAGCAAAATGTACTCACTAATATTCTGTTGCTACCAAAAAGTCATTCCTTTTAAAGGTGAAATAATAAATTCACTGAGATCAGGTCTGTTTTGGATGTGAAGGAATCAGTCATAAATCATAATTAGGTTTCACATCAACAAGAAATTGTGATTTGTGTGTGTGTGTGTGTGTGTGTGAGAGAGAGAGAGAGAGAGAGAGAGAGAGAGAATTTTAACATATAGAGTTGCTGCATTACATTAAGGTAATAGCTACCAGCTTTTCAAATGCTTTAAACCATCAATAATATCAGACTCCCACTTCAAGCTGGACTGGGAAAAAGAAGAAAACATGTAATGAATCCATACTGACCAATGAAAATGCAGCCATTGACAAAGACCTTTAGGGATGGCGTAAACCACAATAAGTTGGCAATGTTGGCAAGTTAAAGAAAATATAATGACTTATCAACATAACATAGTCGTTAACCAAAGTGGCCAAAACCAAAAATCATCTGTGCACATGTAATCAAGCACTCACACAAAAGATGTAGCATCTAAAGATTCTAAACTAGATTACCACTGAAAACCAGTCCAAGTGACTAGAAACATTCAACAAGGTTGCTCTTGTACACATATAGATCTGTTAAGAAATAAACCATCTCTCTAATTCTAAACACAAACCTTTTCTCAGAGCAGGTGCACCACTCTAAACATGTAAGCTTCATCACATTGGCTTATTTTTTAATTTCAGAACACCCTCAACTTTCCATGCGTAGGCATACTACGGTTTCTTTTCAACTTATGCAGGAAACTCATTCCTGGTAAGAATTTTATACATCCGCACACGTCCTGTTACATAACAGTTTTATCAACTAATGGAAGGGTGAAAACCCTAAGGTGCCAAGTAGCTTGGTAAGTGTCCTTGGTGTTGTCCCAAGGACCTCAGATTTAATCTTGCCTATATAAGAATTCGGGGATTTATGAGATAGGGGAGGGCCTCCAATTGACCAAAAGAGGTCCAATGGGCTTCAATGGACTAAAAGGAAGTGAGACCCTTGGAACTAATATTAGAACACAATTTCAAAACATCAAACTACCTTGTCAAAGAAAAAAAATACTTTTTTTATTGGCCTAGAAAAATAAAAATGATTTTTTCTGGCAATGGACCCTACAAAATGCTTTAATAGTTCAAAATGTCTAAATGTTGAGAATTCCCCCAAACAACTAGATGACAATCCCTACCAAATAGTTGAACAATTCCCTAAAATGGTAGAGTGATAGCATATCAACCAAGCAGTTTTAAAATGGAGTTTAATTTGGAATTTGTGTACCATTTCCAGCATCTTTGTTAGGTACAGGATTTCATTCTTCTTTGTTGTGGACAGATTACGAGCAACATCCATTACATTAGTCCTGAAGATGAGGCACAACATATTTGAACAATGAAGTTCACATAAATATGCACTGTAAAATGTAAAATATAATATGAATTTATGAAATGCAACTATATAGATCAAGATGGACAGTATCCAAGATAAAACTCCCTATTGAACGGAATTCATGTACTGTAAGTGAGCTAGGAATGTTGAGGCCATTGTGTGCGTGTGTTGGGGGCGGAAGGGCAGATGTACAAAAAGGACCTCTACGTCTTCAACAAATGACAAAGAAAACAAGGGCCATTTTTATAAAATCTTGAAAACTTCATTAGTTTAAACTTACAAAATAGCCCCCAAAAATCATTAAGATAGTTCTAACAGGAAGAATATGTTGAATAAATTGGTCTCTTCCCCTTCTCACTCATATGTTCTGCATGAGCTTATGTATTTTTCACTTAGAACCATTCTATTGAAATATGATGTCATACGTTATATATTGGACCACTTAAAATCCAAAAAAAGAAATAGTAAACCTGAGTGCACACACATTTCTAGGTAATTTCATCAGTCAACCAATACATAATAGAAATTAAAATATACATACTTATCTGAAAACAAAGGATCCAGCCCTTGTTCTTCCACAAGTTTTTCTACAGTATCAAGAGCATTTCCCACCTGCAAGCAGAAAGAGACTTCACATGACAAGAAAAAAGGATGCAGGGAATATAGAACCAATAGGAGCATAGTTAATATAGATAAAAACCTCAGTCCATGTTTAATTTTCCTATTAATTCAATATGAATACTGTGTACAAATCACATACAGAACGTCATATAGTCACAGATGCTATTGCTTTTTTAGCCCACATTAATCATCTGATTAGACATGCGAGTCCTTTAAGATTGTAAAATGTCTAAATCCGTAAGCATAAGAGATAAGCTTGTGTAAAATCACAACTTTAGCTTAAGGTTATAAGCAATTCTGTTAAAAATAATGAATCGTAAGCCTGCATTCCCATTCATTCCTAAGAAAAATTGATGAGAACTTAAATAGGGAAATCCCAATTCATTGGGCCAATTAGACACAATCAAGTAGAAAGCCCCAAAGGCGCCACATTCTAGGAAAGCCCAAACCATGGTCCTTATGAATCATCTATAGACACTATTAGTTCCCTCTCTTCTTAACACCTCTCTTTAAATCAACTATTCCTCCACTTTCTGAATTTTCTTAAAATCATAGATAATCCAAAATTGCATAATGTTCAATGGACATGCATATGGATATGAGCATGACACATTAAATTCTCAAGGAATTACACAAGCTCATAACATATACATGTTAATAACAGGTAACCAAATGTATTTTTTAAAATTAATTCTACATACTTATCCAAAACTTTGCCTCATCATCATTAATCCTATTTCTTTCTCTCTCCTTTCTATTCATCTATTCCTCTTACTAAAATTTTCATCCAGTGTCTTTTGATATCAGAATTGTCCCTCCACTTTAACAAGTTGCACCAAAACAAGTTTATCATTTTACCTTGTGTCTTACGGCCGGTTTGGATTCTTGAATTTGGATTTGGATTTGAATTTGAATTTAAAATCCATATATTTGAAATCTCTAGTTTGAAATTCTATTGTTTATATACAAAATTTAAAGCTAAGGATTTCATTGAGGATTTCAATTTAAGTTTTTTTTTCAACAGTAAATAAGAATAAAGAATAAGAAATATGATTTTAATTTTCACATCTTTAGCAATATAAGATAAATATTTTAAAAAGACAATCAAACATAAGTATAGGTTTAACTTAGTTTGTCGAGGGTTATATTTGTGTGTATGAGGTTGGGGTGTCAAACCCTAGCAACCAAACTTTGTTTTTACTTTTAGAAAATAAAACATAAGAAAGGAGGAGATTGGCCAGAAGTGTCACCAGCAGTGGCAGGAGGTGGTCATCGGCTGCGGTGGCGGGAGGTGGTGAGGGAGAGAGAAAGTTGGGTGGTGAGATTTCAAATAACTAGTTGGAAAAAGTATATGAAATCCATGGATTTGGGCCTCTAAAATCCACATTCATGCCTTAAATTGAATCCAAACAACCAAATCCAAATCCTCTCAATGAAATCCTTAAATCCAAATGGCCCCTTAATGTATTCATTTCCAATGTCCAATTAAATGACCATCTAATGCATATGCAAATTTTTTCATTGTTCAATGCTGGAATAGCAAAATTGGTGATGATAACTCACTCAGAGGAGTTAACATTGCTTGCGATAGTAACTGTACAACAATGCTGCAATTACTTAATCATAAACCCCACAAAAAACAAACTCATAAATAAGGTTAAAAGTTAAGACTCAAATAAAGCAACTATAGGACCCAATTAAAACTTTTTAATAACAACCAGAACGGTATGACAATCCTGAGCGGTCCAAGGAAAACACAAAAATGCCAAAATAAAACCAAAAAGAGAAATTAAAAAAGGCTTTAAAATTCATTGATAGAGTAAACTACCACCCCTTGTTTACATACATGCATATAACCACTAATGATGCATCTAAAAATACTGGAGGATCAAATTATTAAAGTTAGATACCATTTCAAAGATGGACTTCTATTTTAAACCTACAAAAAAAAGAAGCACAATGCACGTTGCTTCCATTTTTCATTGTTTATATCCCATCAAGATATCATAGGATGAGGTTTTCTTTAAAACTTTCCATGCTATGATAATAACCAACAATGTCACTAAAGTAGACTCATCTTTTGCTGCAAAACAAATCATCTAAGCTATTATTTCTACTAAAATACAAACATTTGTTAGTTAGGAAATATTATTATCAAATAAATGTAAGCCATAGCATTTTGATATCATTGGCCAGTATTCTTGAGGTGATCAGAGTGACCTCCCTCAGTTACGATTTACTCTTCTCTGATTTAGGATAATAATTTGTATCCTAATAGCACATAAGTTGTTTAATGGAACTGTGCATTAGCATCGCAGAAAATAATAATATGAATACCTGTGTTTCAAGACATAATGACTGAAACTCATCCTGTAAAATTAAAAGAACAAATTGTTCAGATTTCAGCTTATAGAATTACAAATATATTAAAATGAATCACTTAAAAAAAAAACGAAAATAAAACCCATGAAGACAATAAGATGCACCCAAAACCTTTCAGAACAACTGATTATGAAGACTCATCTGATTTATCCTTTGGAAAATGGTTTCTGCTTCCAAAAGAAGAATAATAAAGTTGAGATAAAAGGCATGTCTCATGTCCAGTTTGTCTACTTGCATAGGGAAGGGGAAGAGAGAGATTCCAAAAACTTTCAGCTTATCAGCTGCTTTGATTCAAATTTAAAAGCGGTGCTTGGAAATAGTTTGGTCATTCCTTGGATAAGCCAGGCAAGTGGAGATACAATTTCACCTCCAACTAAGTCATGACCAATGTCATTAATTGGTTCACTAAACAGTCTACAAAATGGATTGGGTTTCAAGTTGCACTTTCTGGAAAACACTTGTTACAACAGAAGAAATAGCTTGGTTACTAAAATGTAAAAATTATTTATACTAGACAAGAAGTCATCTAAACTATACTTTCTATCAAATAATATTAGCCTTGATGAGAGCTTTGAGTGCATTCCATTCCTCCAATCTTTGGATCTTCTAATAAGAACATTTAAGAAATCAGGAGAACAATGCATTTTCAATAAGAGAAATTCAAATGAAGTACCTCTATATTTCCATGCATAGAAGTGATGACCTGAAATTTTTTATATAATAATCAGTTGCACATTAATTCGAATTTCATACTGAGAACAAGATAAAATATCTTCTTGAATAACATAGGAAATCCACTATCCATATCTCTGCTTCTAAATTGCAGAGAAAAAAAAACAAAACGTCTAGGTTGATTGTTGAATGACATATGTACCTGAATAAAAAGCCTATGAAGACGTTCTTGCTCAGCAGTTGTAAAACTCGGAAACGCTTTGCAAAATTCCTTTTGTTTTCAGACAAGAAAGAAATGCATAAAATTCCACCCCCACCCAAAAAAATAAAAACAACCAAACATTATGAAATAGTAACTTTTCAGCAAACCCAACCTTAAAAAGATGAAATTGAAAGGAAAGAAACCTGCTTAGAACAGGGAGTGAGTAGAGAACGTATAGCGAGCTTGAAGGATTTCTTCAAGTCCTTTTGCTTTGTCCCCATCGCTCACACAAAAGATTCTAATTTGGAAATAAAGAAAAGAAAATCAAATAAATCTTAATTTGCAGTGTTCAAAAACGTTCAAAAAGAAAATGCAAGAAATTTAAAACAGATATGTGGTTGAATTACCAAATGCAAGAGGTCTATCCTTCTCCTTAATACTCAATAAAATCAGAAACGCCTCAAGTTCAACCCAATCAAATTCCTGCAAATACAAGAGCGAAATTATCAGTAATTATTTGAATTTTAACAGATGTGGAAAAAAATAAATTGAAAACCAGGATATTAGTGCTAAGGACAAGATGGTCCCTAGGCCTAAGGACCCAGGTATTACCCTACAAAACTTGAGGATGGTATGCTGAGCAACTTTGGGGGTACAAATAGAGTCGCCCGTAAAAGAAATAACTAAAAGAGTTAATAACAAAACTATCAACATACTATTGAACTACAAGCCAACTGCATTGAGATATGATGACCAGAAAGCTTACTTGCAAGTGCCTGATGATATGCCTGAACTACAGCCCTTGCCAGTATACCGGAAACCATCACGGTTAAGTTAGCAAGAATCTTTGCAGCCTGCACAAATGGATAGAGTAATTGATATAAGAAGGACAATCTAATGAAACAAGAAGTTAAGAAAAATTAGTGTCATTTATATTTCTATGATTCTTAAAACTGACTCTCTCTTGCTCTCTCTATCTCTCTCACCCCCTCCCTTTTTCTCTCTGTCTCTCTCACATGCATGCATGTGCACTAGACCTGGCAACGGGGTAGTGATTTTGCGGGTTCGGGTCAAACACGATACGACCCATTAAGTTATGGTTGAAAAAAAAATGCCAACCAAACACAACCCAAATAAAAACAGGTAAACACAACATGACTCATTTTACTCAATAAAAAAGTTTTTTTTTTTTTAAGCAAAATTATATACTTTATATATATCTTACAGACTTACAATACTCCAGAAATTACAATTTACAGCCTAAAATTAATCCAATATTCCAAAATAAATTATAGCCCAAAATTTAATACAATGTTCTAACAATGAAGAAGTAAATTAAGAAACCATTTGCACTACTCTTTCTAATAATTATGTGGTGCATATTAACTGCTTCAGAAGGCCACTTGCAGAGTTGCAGTCATGTAAATACGTATATCTTGAATTAGTTATTGATAAACTCGCCATTCCCCCAAATTTAAAGATTCATACAATTGTTGCTGCGTTATACCTTTGCCTGCATTCACAAAAGATCCACTTACTACCATTACACTAGACAAAAAATAAGAGAATTTATTCAGGATGCAAAGGGTCTGTTCATTTTTATACTGTAAAGTTCCCAACAGACCCATATATTCGATTGCAGCATTGCACTGAGCCCCACTGAGCCCCAAGTGACAGTGGTTTAGCTAAATTTCCACAATTGAGTAATCTTATAAGCATTTACAAACATACATCGTTGATTTTTGCCCACACTCTCCATACAAATTACACAGAAAAGAACCGTATTTTCATCATACGTAAAAATTAAAAGTTGGCATACACACACGCACACACAAACGATCAGTAAATATATAAATATATATTCATCCGTGTTATTATAAATATTGAACTGCAAATATATCAAGTCTGCAACGAATTAAAATCGAGAAATGAACTCGAAAGATGTTTGATTTGAACATTTCTTAGAGTTTCGAGTACCAATACAAATAAAAAGAAATCATCTCACCATTAAAAAATATAAAATTTCAAATATCAAACAAAAAAAGGGGATTTTAGGGTTTCGGAGTACCTTTGAGTCTTTGATTTGCAACGAGAGAATCGAGAGATCAGATGATTCTGCTGAAAGCTTGAATAATTGATTGAGACAGAGGGAATCGAGACTCGAGAGTTCAATGAGAGGCTGAGAGATGGGGAAAGCGGAGGGTCGATGCTGGGGTCGATGGAGGCTGAGGGTCGGAGAGGGAGTGAGAGTTCAATCAGATAAAATTGACAGAAAAGTGGGGTGTTCACCTATATTTTATTTATATATATATAATATATATATATATACACACACATAATAACATTTAAAACCTTAATATTACTTTTGTTAATTAAAAAATTAAATATTTCAAAAGTAAAATTATAAAATAGAATGATTAGAATTAAAAAATAAAATAAAATATAAAATCACACATTCCTTTATTTTCAGTAACTCATTTATGACATTATCTCTTTTGCAAGAAAAATAATTTTTTTATTAAAAATTTTTATATTTAAAAAAGATCAATTGGTATCATTGTTTTAAAAAAAAGGTACAGAGGCGAGGTGTAAGCTTTTAAGTGTTAAGNGGTGAAGAGAGAAGATAGAAAAATAAGGAGAATGTAGAGTTTGAAATGTGTAATATGAGGTAGACGATGAGACAGACAGTGAGGTAGACCGAAAAAACTAAGAGGACCAGGTAAAAAGAAAAGTGGGTCGGAACCAAATAAAGTGGACATGCTAGAAAGTCCAATAAAAAGATGAGTTTTTTTGAGAAGAAGGTAATTCAAAATGAATGTATTGATAATTATCTCATAATTTTTAAGTATTTTATATTATTTATATGTTTTCTTATTATAATATTTTTTGTTCAAAAGGCTTATGCCTTAACACTTAAAAGCTTACACCTCCCCTCTGTACCTTGCTTTTTAAAACAATGATACCAATTGATTTTTTTTAAATATAAAAATTTTTAATAAAAAAATTACTTTTCTTGCAAAAGAGATAATGTCATAAATTATATTATATTATATTATATATATACTAAAACAGAACCCAAATTCACTGTGCAGTCACTGTTACTAATGACAGTGTGCTGCCGATTTTGCCCCCTCGCTTTTTAGCCTTTTTACGCCTCTTGCCATCAAAGAGTTAAAAGATCAGCCAAACACACTCACACATTTTCACACCTCCTGCCATCATCAACCAGTCCAAGTACTACGCCCAAGCCCACCCTCTGTCACTCTTATGTTTCCATCTCAGACAAATCGATTCATACTCTTCTCCTTCGCTAATAACTGAAACAAAGAGAAGAAGAAGAACAGCAAAGTTTTCTATTCCTCCAAAAGGTACGAAGACCCTCTCCTTCATTTGCTCAATTTCTCTTCTTATTGTGTCTTAATTTGTTGCTCTGTTTCTCATTCAGACCCATTAATGCTTTTTTCTCTACTCCCATTCTTTTGGCCATGCTAACGTGATCTAGATCCTTCTTGCTTCTGACCTGTTTTCACTCTGTTTTGTCCAATATTTGAGTTTGTTTTGTTTTTTGAAAGGGTTGTGTCTCAGGTATAAGAACGCATATTTTTTTTTTTTTGCGGAAACCCAAGTTGATAATTTTCTAAGTTGTATGTTTTTAAGAGTTTTACCTATTTTAATTTGGGATTTTTGTTTCTTATACACTGGGTCTCTTAGAAGAGCTTAGGATGTTTGTATATTTGTTGGATTTTGCTTGAATCACTTTATCTACTGCAAGTTTTGTTCTTTTTGGTGGATTGGATTGGGAGTTCAAGTTTCATGTTGTGTTCTACTTTCTTTTATTCTTTGTGTCAGCTTTGTTTTCCCTTTGGTTGTTCTATATTTTGGTCCACAATATCATCCATTTGAATAGGCAATTTTGTCACTTTTAATAAAACAATTGTATGCTTCGTAGGTGGTGGTATTTTTCTTTTTGAACAGTTACACTCAAATTGTATCAAGAGGTAAGTCTCTTTATAATATGTTATATTTTCTTCTTTTAAAGTTTGTTCATGAGTCATGACTGTCATCAATTGGTTGGCTTCCAAAGACCAGCATGCTTAATTTTTTAATTTGTGATTATGTAATTTTTTCATGTTCATCGGCCTGCTAATGCAACCGTAAAAGTTTCTGTGCAACTGTGAAAGGTGTATATGAAGATCAAACTTTTGATTAAATGGCTCACAGATAAATAGGGGTTTAGAGTAAAAATATCAAGCTTCCAATTTTTTATCTCTATTTTTGTAAATAGCTGGTAGTATTAAATCAAAAGGCTAAAGAAAGATTCTAATTTTTCGTTTGTTCATAATTCATGACTGTCATCAATTGGTTGGCTGCAAAGACCAGCATGTTTATTTAAGTCTTAGGCATATATCATTATCTAAATGACTTGAATTCAGGTTCCTAGCAACATAAAATAAGAAAATCATGCTGAAACTCAGAAAAGAGAAATACACCCTATTTGATACATATAGTTTGATAATGCCTATTTTAAGCCTACTAATTAAGTACATTTAAACTCTTCTAAGTCTTGATTTTATTCTTAATCATATTTCTTTATCTGTTATGTGGTCTACTATATGTAATCTCTTTTATACTGGGACTAAATAAAGCAATGCCATTATCATGAAAAATATAGTTTGATTGAAGGGATATGTGGTGGCATTGGGTTTTTGGTTGAAAGAGGTTTGGAATTTAGGATTTTTCTATCTGAGTTTTCCATCTATGATTTGGGTTCCTTCTAATTCTAAAAATTTAGATTTGGGGTTTTTTTTTTTTTTTTTTTTTTTNTTTTTTTTTTTTCCTCAGCTCAGTGTTCCAGGAATGAAGTCTCTCAAGCTTTAATCCTTACTAAGTTGTTTTCCCTCCTAAGAGTGCTGCTATTTTCTTTTCACTTTTTTTTGGTTGTTCAAAGAGAGTATTTTTTTTAAAAAAAATTTGGGGTTTTCATAAAATGAATGGGTTTTCCCTATGTTTTTCCCTGTACAGCAAAAGAGAGAGATTAATATAAGACGTTTTTATTTTTGGTTATTTCCCACTATCAGAGAAGAGAGAATCCCTCCTTGAAAAAGGAAACTGTTTGATCAATAACCTTCAAGTTGTTTGACCTCCTTTAGGTCAATTTTTATTAAATAGTTTTTTAACATATTATACTTTGTATTTTTCAATTTG
>QANT01000248.1:0-40654 GCA_003254885.1 Purshia tridentata
TATAAATTACGGTCTTTTATGTAAACTTAAAAAGTATTTTAATATTTAATTCTTCAAATTACACGTGACCAATAAACATTTCATACACTAAAAACTCCATTGGATTCCTTTCAAAAAAACAACTCCACAAGATTTCAACAAAAAAAAAAAAAATCTCTACTACCATTTCAACCAATAAAAGATACAGATGCAACTCCACTAGAAATTAGGAAGTTGCATATATACGTTAAGAAAAAGCCAAAAAAAGGTTTACTTAATAATTTAGTTTTATGAAAATTGTAGCCATGTGTAAAAGGTCGAGTTTGGACATCGCTTTAGCACACTCATACCGCGCTATGCGCAACTAGCTAACGGGCTTTGGTCTTTTTCGAGTGTAGTCTTACTCCATAATGTCCGTTGACCGATTAAGTTGATTGGATCGAGCGGGCCCAAGCATTACTTCAATTAGACGTTTGGTGTCTAGGATTGGATTGGAAAGGATAAGTGGCAAATTTATGAGTATTTGAAGAAGAAATTTCTAAATTGAAGAAAGAAGATGGGAATAAGATAGATAAATTATGAAGAAAACTTATCCTTTCCAATCCCTTCAAAATGGTGGGGATTAGCAAGGATAACATTTTCCTTGTAGCTAAGCCATTTTCTTTCCCTCTTCTTTCTTTAAGTTAGAAAAACACTCCATCTTTTTCCTTAAATACACATGAATTTATCATTTATCCTTTTCAATCCAATCCTAGACACCAAACGAGGCCTGAGTCTCTGACCATAGGCCATTTTCACTTTGCTTCCCAAACATATAATTTGGCATTCACGCGCTTTCTAAATATGTCTCCTACTAAATATTGAATCGGTTAAATATTCACTTTGTTAAATTGGAACACATGATCATTGCACATAACCAACAAAAAACCTAGCCCTTAAACAATTTTTCTATTTTGTCTGAACCTTTCAAAAATGATTTACATGATCGTTTGGCCCTCCTTTGGCTGAGTCAAACCTTTTATTATCGTCAATTTCAACATATTTATGGGAACCAAATATAAGCCACGTCAAAACTTTGTATTCTTGACTTTGATTTATTCAATTCAGAGGAACATAATTTGTTTTCCTTCCATCAACTGCTACTAACTCCTTCCATGCACTCAATTTTGTTTTCCAAACTTGTTATGACATAAATTTCCCCAATTTAACCAGTGATCGATCACCCCTTTCGGCACCTCCTTTCTCTATTTTTGTTCTTTTTTACATCCCCACCTTCTCTAATTTCCTAAGATAATATGCTTGAATTGAGCCTTATATCCGAGACCAAAGAATCAACCAACTTGGCCGATTAAACCAAAGAGTAGCCCAAGTCCACGATGCTCAATGCTACTTGCGGTTTCACATTAATTCGAAATTGGGTCAGCTCCACAAAGTCAACTATATGTACCGTACATTTCCCCTATCTGTTTTTTAATCTAAGATTAATGCTAAGTATTCCTCTTCTTGTTTTTTTGACCAAATGCTAAGTACTCTTAATTGAATACATCAAAGTCAAGAATATTATAAATTTGATGTGCATGTTTCAATAGTTCTATTATTCATCATGTATGAAATTGACATTTGACAATCCAAACTAACAACAAATTTGACTCAACCCAAAGAGGCCGGGCCATTACGCTAGGTAGCTAGTTGTTTGATCCTTTCTTGTTCTTAATTTTATATTATAATTAATTTCATTTCAATATCGGTGTTCATTGTTCAGCAACAAAACTATATATATACACGTACAGCTTAATTTCATATATTCCATCATCCAAATTTAGCTCAATCTATCTGCTTATACATTCATATATACGCAGCTAGTTACCTTAATTTCTTGCCCTGTTAATCACTCGATCATAGTTGAAGGGAAACTAATAGTGTTGCAGAAGCAAATTAATTAAGTCATAAATGGCTTGTTCAGCTGGTTTCGATAGCCAAAGGTGGTATTTAAAGGGTATGACTGCCCTCGTCACTGGTGGAACTCAAGGCATCGGGTAATTAGTTAGCTATATATCTTTTTTCTTGATCATATATTATCTCTGTATTTGTAAATTGAAATTTGCTTCTCGTGTATATTATTGTGTGCTAACTAAGTAACATTGTTGTGTATTATACAATATCAGATATGCCATAGTCGAAGAGCTAGCAGGACTTGGAGCCACTGTGCACACCTGTGCTCGTAACCAAACACTGCTCCATGAGAGGGTTCAAGAATGGAAGAGTAAGGGCTTCAAAGTGAGTGCTTCAGTTTGTGACCTCACATCTAAAGATCAAAGAGGGGAGCTCATGAACACTGTCTCATCTTCTTTTGATGGCAAGCTGAACATCCTTGTAAATAATGCTGCAACTTGCACGCTTAGACAAACTACAGAATATAACTTAGAAGATTTGTCAAGTATGATAGGTATCAATGTTGAAGCTCCCTTCCATCTTTGCCAACTTGCATATCCTCTTTTGAAGGCCTCAGGAAATGCAAGTATTGTATTTGTGTCCTCTATCGCTGGTTTGAAAGCTCTGCCAAAACTATCTGCCTATGCAGCAACCAAAGGTACGTAATTAATTAAGTCAATATTGATTAGTTAAAATAAAACATATATATATATATATATGTTGCTATACAACTTACAAAACATTTGAATTAATATCATTACCATTGACATATTACAGGAGCAGTAAATCAGATTTCAAAGAATTTGGCATGTGAATGGGCCAGAGACGGCATTCGCACAAACACTGTTGCACCATGGGCTGTCAACACCGGGATCAAAGTTGATTCTGTAAGGATCTAGCTTTAATTAGTTGAAACATTTTGTACATTTTACTAGTTTTATTAATATATATGGTTTAAAGCTATCTAATCTAACATTTAGAACTTAATTTTGTATCAGGATGGTCATAGTGATGATTTCAGAAGGCTAATAGGTCGAACACCCATTTGTCGGCCAGCCCAGCCTAATGAAGTTTCATCCTTGGTCACTTTTCTTTGCCTCCCTGCTGCTTCTTATATTAATGGACAAGTTATCAGTGTCGATGGAGGATTTACTGTTAGCGGTTTCTAACATACTCAATATATATACGACTTTCCAAATCAGCAGCCTACGTGGTCTATTATCCATAAGTTCCAACATTTTTTATTTCTTTCATGTATCAGTCCCTCCAATTTGTCCATAAAACTACCTTTATATCTTATTAAGCCTCGTGCACAATAAAATGTAATATTGTTGGTACAAAGTGTCTGTAAATTGCGTTTCCTTTGTAAGAACAGCTATGGCCAGCTTTAAGATAGCATGTAGAAAGGGCCTGCTTCCACTTTAACCTCAATTGGATAGAAGTTGAGGTTGAAGTTTAATTATATCTGAAACTTTTGAGATCAAGGGTTTGATTGTATATAGAAATGGGAAAACAAAAACTGGGAAGCTCCCCTACTTATTACTTTAGTTGGTGCCTTGGTGGGGTCTTCTTTATATATGTCGATATCTAAGCATACATTTTGGGTTTTACGAATTTAACCACAAGATCTTTTAGCTTTATAGATTAATTGATTTACTAAAGAAAGAAAACAATGAGAGTCATATAACGTTCCAAGAAAATATAGAAATTAGACCAGTTTAGGGCCCCGATTGGCTTGAATTAGCCCAAGCCTCGCTGAGGCCTGAATCTCCCTTGATTGACCAAGTTCGTAACCAGTTGGCAATACCATCCCCATGACATTTTCCAGACAACTAATAAGTTGGTCACGTTTGAAAACGATCTCAGAAATTAATGTATATATAGTTCCATCTGAAATCCAATAGTGGCATAAAGTTTGATTATGATAATCAAGTAAGTACAAAATTACAAATACATTTATGCTAACAGTATTGCATTTTACTGATTGCTTATTAATACATGTATTGACTATTGAGTCTGTTAGAAACCGCTAACTGTAAATCCTCCATCAATACTGATAACTTGTCCAGTAATATAAGAAGCTGCAGGGAGGCAAAGGAAAGTGACCAATGATGAAACTTCATTAGGCTCTGCAATGCGACGTATAGGAGTTCGACCTATTAGTCTTATGAAATCTTCACCATGACCAGCCTGGTTCAAAATGTTTAAATTATTAATTGTACTAGATATCATACCCCTAAAGCATATTAGTTAAACTGGTAAAAAACAAAGGGTGGATGAGATGGATATTTACATCATCAACTTTGACCCCTGTGTTGACAGCCCATGGAGCTACAGTGTTGGTGCGAATGTTGTCTTTTGCCCACTCACAAGCTAAATTTCTTGAAATCTGGATCACTGCACCTGTAGAAATCACAACAATAATACTTAAATGCCTGTGAGAAATAAGATGCAATTTGTTTTTCTAACATATTAGTGGCTTAATTAATTACCTTTGGTTGCTGCATAGGCAGATAAGTTGGGCAGAGCTACAACACCAGCAATAGAGGACACAAATACAATACTGGCATTCCCTGAGGCCTTCAAGAGAGGGTGCGCAAGTTGACAAAGATGGTAGGGAGATTCAACATTGGTACCCATCATAGTTGAGAAATCTTCTAGAGTATATTTTGTAGTTTCTCTAAGTGTACAAGTTGCAGCATTATTTACCTACATATAGCAAGGTTCATAGCAAGTGTCATAATAATGCTGAATCAAAGTTCAAAAGTTGAAGCCCAATGCAGGTCCAACTAGAATGGATATTTGTGGCTGTCGTTTCAGGCCAGAAGAATTGAACATCAAAAGTCATAACCCATCTTTATGTTTTATAGCCTCTAAAGGCTACAACTTAAATATGTGATGTCCAAGTTCCAACTATATTATTTAGTCACAGATATTAAAACAGAAAAACAAGATATTTAATTACAGTAAAAAACTTACAAGGATGTTGAGCTTGCCATCAAAAACATAGGAGACAGTGTTTATGAGCTCCACCCTTTGATCTTTAGACGTGAGGTCACAAATTGAACCGCTTACTTTGAAGCCCTTACTCTCCCATTCTTTAAGCCTCTCATGGAGCAGTGTTTGGTTACGAGCACAGGTGTGCACAGTGGCCCCAAGTCCTGCTAGCTCTTCTACTATGGCATATCTAATTTTGCATAATACCCAACAATAACGTTATAGAGAGGGAGAGAAAGAGAGAGAGAGAGAGAGAGAGAGAGAGAGAGAGAGATGGCTAACCCGATGCCTCTGGTGCCACCAGTGACAAGGGCGGTTGTACCCTTTAGAGACCATCTTTGGCTGTTGAAAGCTGAACCTGTCCCAGCCATGGTTTGCTTCTGCTGCAAATATTAATTTGTTCCTTTGACAGACTCAATTAAAGTGATTAACTGGCAAGAGCTAGATCTGGGTATGATTAAGCAGAACCAAATAAAATGTGGATGCCTGAAATCTGGGAAAGTTGTCACTTTATATATATTATACTCTTGCTGAGCATTGAAACCCAAAACTTTAAATTAAGAAAGGATGAAACCAACTAGTTATTACAAGGTGGCCCTCCTTGGGCTGAGTCAAGCTAATTGTTTAGTGTTAGTTGTGAGGGAGTGCGAATTGACTATTATGGAATGCGAGTATTAATTAGAATAGATCATCGAACCACGCCAAAAATTCATTTACTTGATTTTGGAGAAATTATTGTATAATGCGGATATACCAGCCAAGTGGTGTATCCGATTGTTATGATTGGTCCCCTATTAAATCTAATGCCAGCTCATATGGAAATGAATAGTCAAGCTCAACAGTGTAATGTTCATACTTCATACTTAACCTTCCTGATAAGCTTCCAGTTTTCCGAGAATAATTCCTTTTAGTAGCGTTTAATACATATCAGCTCCCTTTGCTCCAACCTATTTACAGCTTTTGAGCTTCTGAGCTTTTGATCAAAGATTTAAATAAAAGAAAAATAGTGAAAATTGATAATAATAAACCCAATGCCGCATCAGAATGTAGGTTTTGATGGAAGAAAGTATAAGCTCTTATGGGTTTTGTTTCAACTCTATATTGGCTTGTACAGTTATCTGGCCATCCGATGATGTCATTGCTGATGGATCTGGAAACAGAGTTATAACTTATAACAATGGCTTATCTTGAAGTTGAATTTGGGTAAATAACGTATCATAATAGTCGGATAAACCACGTGGCTGTTGTATCCGTTCTATACAATAATTTCTCCTTGACTTTGATAGTTTGATGTATTCAATTCAGAATGAAGTTAGATTCTGGTGGCATGGCAAAGATATATCATATATGGGACTCATAGAACTAATTGATTCGGTGGTTCTTATCCTTTTGATAGGGAAAATAATAGCAAAAAATGAAGGGCAGTGGATTCAAGCATAATTAGACTTTATGGAGGTGACGCAAAGTTTGAATGAGAAATCTAAAGTCGCGTGCATTATTAAAACATCTTTGATTTTGTATTGGTCTTTCAAGTCTCTAAACTTAACAATAATGAATATGAATGCGACCGGACACTTATATTATAGTACGTATATAATAACATGTAAAAATATATCCCTTTAAATATTATAGTTAATATAACATTAAATTATAGACTATATTATGTGACAATGTTACAATTAAACTAAAAATTACTCGGTGGACACTAGGCCCTGAAAGACTGAAAGCCACAACCAGGAGATCCCTGTTCTGTCTGTCTAGTTAGGACAGGAATTTCAAGCAGCTACCATTACCAAGTATGTGCTGCTTCAAGACGGTTGGTTTGGGGAAGAAGCCTTACCATTACCATGTCAATGTTTTCTAGCAGCGACAAAGTTGGTCAAAAAGCCTCAAGTCCGTAAGGGTGGGTTGCAACTTGCAAGTTGCAAGCAACTGGAATTTATTAATTTGTTATTTGGTTCTGTTTAGGAAGAAAAAAAATAACGAAAACTTGGATCATGAAATTTGATTTAAAGTTGTATTTATGTTAATGTGTCAGGTTAAATCCTTTTGATTTTGATGTGATACTCTCCAGTCATATCATCTCAACCAACAAGAAAAGGATAAGCACTGACAAAAAGGAAAACAGAAAAAAAGAATTTGGCTATGCTATGAGCCTATGAGAGATTTCAAATCCATTTTTTCATTAAAAAACTAGCTTGAGCATTAAAAAGACTGGGTCCAACGTGGAATAAGCTTTCTCTTCTGTAATAAATAGATAAATAACTCAACTGGAATGTCAATTCATAAAATAAATTATGCATTGTCCATGAGTGTTTAAATTATTTATATATTATGAATGTGTGTGTAGCATGTCATGAATTCATTAAGAACTGTTACCCAATTATAATGCCAATTCAAACTTAGAGAATAAGGAATAATAATTTGTCTCGTTGTTAGTGAGAAGACATTTGAAATAGGTGCTTCTATTTGTACCAATTTTATTGCCCATCACACCTATATTTCTAAAAAATTTTGCTTTCCCATAATACTCTCTTATTTATTGTTTTTTCAATTTTTTATTTTTGAAAGGGATGTGGTTGGCCATGGCCAACTGGGGAGGGAGAGCAATTTAGGGGTCAACTTTTAAAATTTATTTCAAAAAAAGGATGAAATTTGGGGAAAATGTTAGGAATAATTAGGAATAGGTCCAATTTTGAAGAGTCATTCGGACTAAAACCTTATAGAAATTTAAATTAAGATTTAAATCCAATTTTTTAAACTGAGGTCCAAACAATAGACTTTTTTAAATTTTGACTCATATTATCTCTTAAAATTAAGATAATTAATATGAATTAATTTTAAAAATTACAAAAGATAATATCTGTTCAGACATTTTTAATTAAAACATTCAAGATTATCTAGTTTCCTATTTTTTAATTTGAATAATAAATGATAATATCCGTTTATATTATATAATAAAAAATATATTAACTCATAAAAAATAATCAAACAAGTAAAAGAAATATATATAGATACATTTCAATTGTACCAATATCTGAGTTGGTGTGTGTGTGTATATATATATATTCGAGTTACTTCGTTTCCTGAGTTTTGAGGGTAAATCTCATCTTTTCACCACATCCCCTCCTAGGGTATAGAATGGGTTCGATAGAGGCGTTATGTTAGGGCGCCCAAAATCCTAGAGCTAAACCATAATGTAAAAGCCGACAAACCGGAGCCAATCGATTGATTGGTACAATTGAAATGTATTTACAAATCATAGTCAATCGTTCGTTTGACACAATTAAATTCCATAATTAATTATAGGATAATATGATAATATTAATTATGATATATAATATAATATTATAATATTAAGGTAATATACAATTATAATAATACTAGGATAATATTACGATTTACATATCATTACTTTTAGGATAATATTACATATTTTTTAAATTAAAAACATCTGTATAATATTTTTAGACTTTAGTCAAAAATAAAAAAGTATTAAGGTATTAGTCTAAGAGAGGAGAAAAAATTGGACCGGCCTATAAATCACCCAAAATGTTAATGGTTATATTGAATATTGATATTTTGTTTGTTGAGCCCATTAATCAGTGCAAATATCGAAGGCCTCTCTTCATGGCCCAAATTTGTAGCAGACTTAAGGCTGTTCTACGCCTCTCCAAGGCACCCTGGGCCCCAAGCTATTAATCTTCTTGGGTCCATTATTTGGGCCATCTTGAAGCTCTAACATATTATGCAGTGTTTTTTGTCTTCATAATTAACATGCAATTTTCGTTTATTTAAGAATATATACATCTATAATGACCCATCCATAATCAAAATAGATTATGACCCATCAAATAACTTTGTGATATAGTTTCAAAAGTTTGAAAAAAAAACTCCTATCAATTTCCTAGCTTAAACAATACTTTAAAAGGTTAATTCACTTTAAATACCAAATTTCAATAATTTTTTAGTTTAGATACCAAAATTTAATAGCATTTTAGATTAGGTACTAGTTGAAAAGTCAAACATAATAATATAATAAAGGGCACTATAATTCACAAATATTACATTATATGCCTCTACAATAAAATATATATATATATATATATTACATCCATACTATTATATTAAATTATACTATATTGTATATCCTATCAATTTCCTAGCTTAAACAATACTTTAAATTAGAATTTATGACTTTACGGTAAAATCATATTATCCACCAAGAATGATAAAAGATTTATCTCATAATGAATCTCAAGATTTAACTATACTACTTATTAATCAAAAGAAGTTTGATGTACTAGTTTTGCTTCTATATACTATATATACCGGATCCAAATACATAATGTACTTTTGTGTTTTAATATATCCACTAGCTTTATTTTAGTTTATAATTGACATGCAACACATATGTCAATGTTTTAGTTCAATCAAAATATGGGATATGAATGTTTTTATTTATGTTTATGAAAAGACGCGAGTTTATTGATGGGGATGTCTACCCAACAGCCAAGCTAACAAACATTATGTTAATTGGTGTATGTAAAAATGATTCATATTTAAATGTGGGAGATTACAAAAACATATATTTCTTTTTCTGTTCTCTCTTTCATTCTGATGCCTAACTACATAAGCAAAAGACCTAGTGACTCAGCATGCATGCCAAATTTTCTTTATTAAAATTGTCTCTTTTCAGCTTCAAAGTTTTTGGTTCACCTTTAATTTCAAATCATATTAAACACACTGCTAGTTTGAACATTAAAGCCCAGTTTGTCTTAACATAGTCCATGCCACATTAGGCCTAATGGACTTAACATGGCTCATACGGCATAGATGGTTGGATCCTAAACCCATGGACCGAGCTAACCCGACACATTGCCAACTCCGACTTTCTTTGTTTTGTTTTATCTTCTGTTTTATTAATCGTTTGGTGTAGCTAGCAATCCTTGTTGGAGGTGTCAAACATCAATAGGCAGTATATATGATATCTACTAATTTTTTTTGTGTAGATTTTGTTAGTTTTTTTTTAATAAAAATTTATTTATTATAAGGGAGGGTGGAGGATTATTATGAGGGAGAGAGGAGAGTTTGAATTTGAATATGTAGAGAGAGTTTTTGTTCTCGGTTAATTAGGCCAATCATAATTTACGATTTTATTTGTTCTGACAAAAAAAAAGGTTTGTTAGTTTTTTTTTTTTTGGTCGGAAGATTGTTAGTTCTGATATATAAAAACAAGAATAAAGAAAGAGGCAAAGTAATATATCCATTGGCATAACCTAAACCAAGAACTTTTTATTTTTTACATAAACTATTTTCAGAAGTTTGCGCAATTCTAGCCGTCAAAACCGTGGGAGGAAAAAAACTTATGCAACGTCAAAAGGGAATTGGTTCAAATTAGTTCCATGGCGTTTTATGGACAAGTTGTGATTTTAAATACTATTTTTCACCCAAATTCATGGGAAATTGGGATACATATATATATACCAGTACACATGCTATAGGCAGGGACAGACAAGAGCAAAAAGTATTTGCAAAAAGAATAATGAAGGATGGATAACAATGATTGATGATGACCATTAATTGTGCTACACTTGTTTTGAAAAAGTAATTAAGTTTAGATCGATGTAACACATGAAACATGGAATAATATATATATTTGCTACGCTTCTTTGCCGTTTAAGTTATTTTTGCTGAGGAATATATGCAATTTTCTTTAATTAATGTGTCAATCAATGTCATATAAAGTTGCTTCAACACAAGGAGGGTCCTCTGTATCTCTCTCACAAGGCGACATATATTGATGGTGATATACAACCAAATGCTCTCCTACACTAGTCTTCTGTATAAATGAATGGTTATTAAATATAGTCTAGTAGAAACTCTTAAGCCAGTAAAATGGTTTGAAGAAAAGTCTGTCATCAGTTAATATTTAACATATTTCTATAACTTACTGCAAGACGTCTTAAGAGTTAAGGGATCGATGAAAAACTGCCACACAATTACACACGAAGGATTGATATTCTTTCTTTTTTTTAGTAAGAGGGAGGGCCAAAGGCCCAAAACACAAACAAACTAACCAGCCACTATAGTCTTTTATTAGATATTTGACATGAATCAAGATTGCATATTAATTAATCGGTTTACCACATATATATAGCTTCTTGAATGATGATCACATGTATAATATATGTGTGTGCTTTCATTTGAACTGTCTGGACAATAGATCAGAATAGTTATACTATTAGTTTGAGCTCAAATAGAAAGTTTAGGTCTAATGGAGTTCGGATATATAAGCTCGATCACAACATAAACTTATTCAGGGTGTGCGATTTTATCTCAAATGTGTCGATATTTTTAGTAAGAAATCATACACATGTAGTATACTGTTTGGTTTTTCTATACGATGTAGGATTGGGACGACTAATTAAGCACGTTCTCTGTAACGAGGGGGAGGATTTTACCCACATTATATAGTTCATTATTAGTGCCAAGAGAATAAAATGGAAAAGACTTTGGTATTATCTTCTAATGCAATCGATAGGGCATGATATATATTTATTATTGAAAACAATACTATCTGCTGAGGATGCGTGTATTTTAAGTTATATTAAAAAAATACCATACTACACCTAAACTTGTCTTTATTTTGTTTTAAAACAATAAGTTCAAAAGATAATGACCTTACCAACAGTTCTCCATAATAACTTAATTATATATTAAATGGTTAGAATACTATATGTCAATTTCTATATACTTTTAGCAAGCAGACAGAAAGGTAAGTACACACTTCGCTTTATTGCTTAGTTTTTGAGAAACATTATCACAGAGATGAAAGCTTTTCCCAACAATGGAGACAGTGAAAACAAAATCTTCCAATATTTAAAGAAACCAAGTGATATATATAACGTATATTTAACTAAATATGGATATGAAATTAATTTTAGGTGAATATTAAAGGAGTAGAATTATAATTCATATGTACATGAACAATTGTGAGTTGCTGATATAATTCTATAACAGATCTTACACAAATCAAAAGTTGAATGGTCCTATGTATATATGTTGAAAGCAAAATTTTTATCCTTTATAATTTTCTAGTCACTCACTGTCATGTCATACCCAACATCTTCAAATAATGTCCTAACCTTGACCATCTATCTATCTTCATTCGACTTTGAAAAATATATAATGCCTCCCTTTGATCAGCTAATCTCTCTTTCTTTCTTCATTGTTTTTATATGGATAGAAATCAGGACCTGAATTAAGATATGTATAATTAAATGATAGATAACCAAGTTGAGAATGAGGATATTAATTCCGTAGAATCTCTTTGGATAGGACAATCTCACTAGTGTATTCTAACATTAATGAAGACTCTTAGTCCTTCTAAAATTAATTGTTTATTATTTCAGGAAAGGTAGATGTCCTTTCTTTTTTGTCTAACATCTTGAAAATAATGGATTCCCTGGATTAATTTGAATAATTAATCAAGCCCATCCATCTTATAGCAAGACATGCACTTCAAGTTCATCTGAGTTTGCAGGCATGCATGTGACCTGCTTCATTTTAAAAACCTGTCTCTATAATTCTTCCAACCCTGTTGGCAACTTGTTTTCAAAATGCCACATACCTTCTTCCTTAATTATAGATGATAATTATCTACCTTGATAGTTATGTGAGAATTACTTATATATATGTTAAGATTAATACGAAAAATTAATTAATCACATATGACTGTTACAGATAAAAATTCATTAAGTACTTTTTTGTACTGCAGAAAAAATGATTAATTCCAATGACCAAAATTTTAGAACTTTTCTGTGCATGTGTTGTTGATGACTTCACCAGTATCAACACAGTCATTTTTGAAAAAAAAAAAAAATTTGTCCTTAATTATTGACCGACTTTATTGACATGGAAGTCTTGTAACTCCATTTTGAACACGCTCGACCAATATAGAGACAATAAGAAACGTTAATTGTAGGTCCACAGTACTGAAGATTAAACTATATAATAAGCAACCAAAACTTGCATGACGCGGCCATATTGAAGCCAACTACAATTGCAAATTATAATTATATGCGGCCATATAATTTGTGCCTATTTACTATATATTTAGCTCTCTTAGTTATATATATTGGAAAAAATATAGTTAATGGAAGCTCTTATAAAGACCCTTTCAATTAAGGAATTTCTTATATAATTTTCATTAAAGAAGGTCTGCTTATCACTGATTTTATTTTTCACAATAGACTTTACAAATTAGAAAAATCAAAAACTATTAAGATATATAATTTTGTTCAAATTAATAGACTAACGAATTATTTTCAATAAACAATTAGAATGATGACCATTTAATTATTAAAATACAATGTAAAATAAGTCCCACAAAATATTCCTTAACTAATATTATTAGAGGAATTCTTTAATAAAAGTTCCTCCTATATGTATACACATGTGCATGCGGCCATATATATATTTTTTCTGTTTAATTCTTTTCCCATTTGGGTCTTTTATATATATGTATAGCAGAGAAGTATTGACTCATGTCTTGAATGGGGCATCATCATGTGTAGTGTACGTTCTAGATTTCTAAAATGTGCTTGTTACTAGCTTGCCAGTAGTTCAACAACGGACGGCTTCCTGTCAATCCAGTAGTATATATATATTCGTCACACGTGTATATACATACATATATACATATATACATTACATCTTTGGAAATTAGAGAAACGAAAATAAAACCTAGTGAATATAAAACTGTGAAGGTAGCTGGCTGCAGCCTTGCAGATGATCATGCTATCTGCTAAATACTCTTTTAGCCTCTTATCTTAAATTTCTACTCAGCGAGATTGATCCGATCGAGTGGTAACAAATTAATGTAAAACTGTAGCTTACAAGAAAAAGTTACTCGCTGAAATTAATTAATTAATTTATAAGGTAAAACCATGCATGAACAGTAACCATCTTTGTTTCATGATGCATGATAAGATGTGTCTTGACCCTTTAGAGGCTATACATCATTTTAGTCAGATTTTTGTTCAGTTTGTCTGTAACGACGTCTAAGCACCCCTAACCTCACAATTGAGGATCAGTTCTACTATTCCATCTTCAGGACCCCACAACAGAAATTTATTATTATGTCATATATTGCTTCAATTCCCTCTCTCAAGAAAAATACACAGAGAAAACAATACTCTCATCATTTCACTGAAATGCTGACTGACTAATATCAAAGCCAACCAGAAAAAACAAATTAAAAAAATAAAAGAAACTGTAGCTACTACTCTGTGAGTCTTGTGACAGGCAATGTATAGAGTACCCACCACTTTACCTTCCAATACACCTCTCTAATTAAGCAACCTCTCATGACTCCTACAGTCCATTTATATATATACTACTACTTTTCAGTCTTTGATATTTACTTGAATATTTAAGACCCAATATCACTACTTCATGATCAGTCGATCTTACAATTTTTCCTTTTTCCTTTTGCAATTTTAATTTTCGACTACAAGCTACTCTGGCTGCAGATCGAGTATATCTGAGGTTGCAGTAGCGAAATGGAACAAGCACGTTACTGGATGTGGGCAAAGCGCAAACACAACACTACTCTGAGTACTTCTAATGATCATCATCATCATCATCTTCAAGTACCAATTAGTAACAATCCTTCAAACAACGATGATTCGTGGGAAGAACAAGCTTTCGCAGAGGACGCAGCCGGGCCTCTCGGAGGGTGCATATGGCCTCCCAGATCTTATTCCTGCAGCTTCTGCCGGAGAGAATTCCGTTCGGCTCAAGCCCTGGGAGGCCACATGAATGTCCACAGAAGAGACAGAGCTAGACTCAAACAGTCATCTCCAAATGACCACAACAGTGAAACCACCCATCAAATTCCTCATCCGGATCATCATTCTGTGCAGAACCCTTTGTTCTCATCTTTGGGTTTTCATCAATACCCATCATCTCATCATCATCATCATCAAGTTTGTGCCTCGGTTTACAACCCTAACCCTACTACTTCCGATCATCATCATCCTGGCACTACTACTAGTACTACTATTACATCATCATCACCAGTCTCACCTTCTAGGGTTCAAGCTCAATTGCCATGTAAAGAAAATTGTGGTGCTGAGCAGCAAACCTTGATCCGTCCTTATTCTTCTTCTCCTCAATCCCGGTCAATTTTGGCCACAAACAGATATTATAATGAAGGGGAGAAGATTTCAATAATTAATGTGGATTCTGGGTGTAGGTCTAAGGGTAGTGATCATGAGCATGTCACAAGTAGGACTACTGAATCTACTGATCATTTGTCTGTGAGTTTGAATTTGGTTGTTCGTCATTGCGCTCTTCCATCTGTGTTGGGTGGGGATAATCAGGATGAAGAGATTAGTTGCAAGAGAAGAAGATTAATGGACAACAACGACGAGTGCCCATCATCATCAATACCTTTCTTCCTAAAATCAGGTTCTGTTGATAGAGTACATCATCATCTCCAATCATCCGAAGGGTTTGAACTTGGCCGCCCCAGCTCCATAGAAGACTTGGATCTCGAGCTCAGGCTTGGTGACCGGCCCAAGGTAAAGTAGTAGATAAATATATATAGCAGAAAGCCAGAAATGAACCTCATCAATTGCTGATAGACACAAAAATATTACTTGACCCTGTGTTGAATTTCTCTATTTGAGTTCCTCCTATCTTGCACCTTTTTCCCCCCTTTCGTGATCTTTGAGGCCAAGGCCTCTTTACTTAATTTGATTTGATATCTTGGTTTTAATTCTCTTGGAGTGCTTACTTATGAATTTGTGTGTAGGGTGTAACAATAATCATATGGGAATCAAAGAAAAAAGGATGAAAGATATATTCGTATTTGTTGATAATCACAATACGTACAATATTTCAGCTTATATATTCTGAATTTCAGTACTATATATATATATATATCATGACATTGTATTTGTGAGTAACAGTGTTTTGCCAAGATACATATCCCCATGCTCTACAGCGGGAGCTCAAACTAGTTGCTGCAGTAGTACTCTTATTGCCATTAATTTACTTCACATAATTAAGAATTAATTTTACTTATTGGCTAAAGAAGAAAAAATAATTGATTTTACTTTGATCAGTGTGTACTTGAGCAATAATCATAAGTTAATTAAGCAGTAAATTTGATCACGTACATCATGATATATATCAGCCACATGCTGGTTGCAGAAAATGTTAAACAGGTAGATCGAGCAGTGTGCAGACCAGAGTTTTAGGTTATAAGACAAATATCCTTGTAGTTAATTGTCCCAGAGAGAGAAAGAGAGAGTTTAGGTGAAGAGATTAATTAGTGTGATATGTGTATGTGGGGTTTGAAGGGTGAAGAAACTGACTAAAAACTGCATGGAAATGATGGAATATCGTGACTCTCTTTCCCATTCAATACCTCACTCTCACTGACATTCCATCAGGTAGCTAGATTAGACAACGACTAATTAAACTTACCCACACTTTGGCCAAACCCTCAAAAAAAAAAACACGTACTCTCAGAGTCTGAGAGAGAGATCGAGACAGTGGTGGAGCCAGGATCTTCATCCAAGGGAACACTATATATAAACTTATTTGAACACACAAAATATTTTGTGTTCATTAATATTTGTTTTTGTGCTAGCTATAAGTATAATATATATATATATATGTCTTTTATGAGTTTTCATAGCTTAATTAATAATGTTATGATAACTTTATTGTTTTGAACGTACAATTGTCTCTCTCAGCACATTCATAACAATAAAAATCATCTTTACATAATTAGAATTACTTTCACAAACAAAAAATTTAAGAGAAATAAGTTGTTCTTAACTCTTAAGTTAATTAATCATTAAGTATTAACAAAAGTAAACATTTTTTTATGAGCAAGACAAATCAATTTTTACGTACCTTTAAAAAAGATTATATAATGATTCACTTAAATTTACACATGCTATACAAGAAACTATTTCATTTTTTATTCCAAAAATAATTATTCAGAAAAAAAATGACATAATATATTAATAAAAAAACAGACAAATTTTTCTAAAAAAAACCTTTAATTAGAGGTGATGAGGGGGATCCTGGTCCCTATACGTGGCTCCGCCACTGCGGCTCAGAGAGAGATGAGATTTTTCAAAGCCCAGATAAAGTCAGATACTTTCCCAACATGGATTCTCTTTTCTCTTGTATTATTATCATCACGTACCCTCTCAACTCTCACCCATCGATCTCAGATCTGTTGCTCAGTTTCGGTATCCCCCCTCCGCTAAAATCCATTTGCTTGTGTTATCTGTCTCACCTTTTTCTCTCTTTCTCTCTCTGTCTCTCTCAAATCTGTCCAAAATTGCCACCAACTCTATGGAATCAATCTAATTAAGTATTGACCCTCTCATTATAATACCAACTTTTTTTAATTGCAAACAGAATATAATTATCTCCTCACCACCTCTATGCTGCTATCTAATAAGCATCTTTTGTTTCTTCTTGTATAGTATAATTCAGTCATACCCATATCACTGACAAACCCTAAAAATTAATAAAATAGATTGGATTTAAAATAAATATCAAAGTATATGTGTTCAGTACCTAGGTCCAATTAATTAAACTATATATAAACCCTAACCCTAGTTAGCTAGCTAGCTAGGTACGTACAGTGCTTAATTTCTTGCAGGACACAAGGCGATCATTCTGCTAGGTGTTCTTTAATTCATTTTAAGTTATATACCCTAATTATTTAATGGACTTAATTTGATATATAGGAATTACTCAAACACTGAACAAGCTTGGACCCAGTACTACTTTAATGAGTAGTCCACAGGAAATTCCAAGAAAGGGCAATTATTGGGAAGGAATTTAAGTCATACCCAGAAATATTTATCTTCCAAAAAAGGCTACGAAATGAGATTGTTTTAATGATTTGAGGAGGTTTCGATGTGGGTCTTCGTTTTCTACGATGCATGTGAAAGGGAAAAAAAGAGAAAGAATATTAACTATGAAACAATGAATGAATGGTGTATATATATACAAGTGAGAAAGAGAGCGGGTTGTTTAGGGAAAGTGAGATTGTTTGCTTTGGCTTCTACGAAGTGCTACATATGTGTAAAAAGTGTTTAATGAAGATTGGTTGGGGTTTGTCTTCTTTCATTAAGGTATGAGTTGGATGGGTCTGATGGTATATATACAGAGAGAGAGAGAGTGAAAGAGAGAGAGAGGTCTTGGGGAAGTTTTAAGGGAAGTGGCAGTGGTGCACATGGGCTTCAGATGTCGTTTTTCTCTTCTATTAAAAAAGGATACCAATAATTAATGTAATGCATATATAGAAATGAGTGAGAGAGAATAAATGAGAGGGATATTATTCTGAGGCCTCGATCAGCTTGAATTGCGTGGGGTTTCTCTTTTATCAAATCCAAGTCATTGTTGATTTAAAGAATATTGAGAGAATTTAATTTGAGGGAATAAATTTTGGAGTAATTTAGAGGTTGGTATCTTGGGAGTAATTCTTTATAATTGTTTGACAACTAAGGGTATATTTGTATGGGAAGGATCGAGTTCCGAGTTCCTCTCTCTCTCTCTCTCTCACGAGTCAGAGCTCACTTCAGTACTTCACCAGCTGAAACTACTATATATTTAGTAGTACTGTTTTACAAAGGTCAAAACCCACATGATGAGATCAACTTACCACAAATGAATTAGGATCTTACATTTGTAAAAAAAAAAAAAAAAANAAAAAAAAAAAAAAAAGGAATGCTTAATAACTTCTCAAACTGAAAATCGTAGAAATTTACAACTTCAGTGAATTGAGGACACACTATATATAATTTCTAGTTAAAGGATACCAATTATGGACTAAAAAGAAAAATATTTATAAGATCGAATACCCGAAATAAAAGATTTATATCAACTAAATTCGCATCCCCTAACCAAAATATATCTATTATTAATTCCTTTGATACAGATAAGTGATACAGATGAAGATAAATGGAATGGAATGGAACACCGCTAGCTAGCTAGCGTAAAGATACCATAGCTAGAGCACCACTAATTCCATTTGTACTTGGCAGCATTAATAACAAAGCGCTATTAATTCTACAAACAAACCTACATATATATATATATATATATGGATACCTAAGGATCATATAGAACTAACGACTAGTTTGTTTTGATTTTACTGTGGTGAGCTGTTAGTATTTGTTTTGGTTGCTTGTATAGTCTGCTTCTGGGCTTTATTTTTCTGTTTTGATTGTATATATTGCCTGTGGGCTTTGTTCTTTAATGGAATCTTCACTTGGCCCAACAAAAGATCCAAACTTAGAAGCCCATTTGTGCAGTACTGCATGCTAGCTAGAAAATAAACAAACAAACAAAATGCATACTATTACTAGGCTTACTAGCTAGCTACTATAAAAATACAAATACATACAACAACCACGAACTTTTTTGAGAAAGGCTGGGTAGCTAGCTAGCACAAAACATCACCTACTTACGTACTGCACAATAAAATTCAAGTCAACTAGATTGCCAAAGTCTTAGCCCAAGTACTTAGTTTCATTAAATCACTTACTAATTAATCAGAAGAAAATTAAGGTAAATCTACAGCAGTTGATCAAAATACGTACTCTCTTATGACTACCATCTTCATTCTTCAATATACTTTTGCATCACCTTTTGAAACATTCAAAAGACAGCCAGCTAGCAATGATGAAAGCCAAATTAAGCATCATCGATCCACAAGACCCACTAGTGAATAATCTTAATCCTCAATGAAGAGGCTTCTATATATTATTCTTACTAATTAAATAATTAAGATGCATGTACTCTCTTACGTACTTTGGTTAATTTTCTCTTTGATTATTTGAAGTAGAAGACCTTCTTTAGAGAGTAGATGTATGGTTACCAATTGACCTATATCTTCCATCCACATGCAGTCACATACTGATGAAGTCACTTTCTAAAAGTTTTGTAGCTAACCAACAAGGTCAGCTTCAAAAGCTATAAAAATTAATTAGTCAACGTCTAATGAAATAATTAATAATAGCATTAAAACTCATGAAAAGGAATGTAAAACAGCTGTTAAATTTTAAACAGAACTGCATGCACATTATAACATTGTAACATGGTTCTCTGGAATTATTAATCTTCATTCAGAGTCTAATAAAAAAACTAATATATTGTATATATATCTGTAAGATATATACTTATATTTATTAATTGATGATGAAATAGTCGGTTACCGGATCAGTTGCATGAATGTTCCCTCTAGTAACGTTTTAGCTCTTGGTCAGAATCTATGATCAATTGGACGGTGGTGAATGACTAATGTACTGCAATTTTACCAATATATATGAGCAACTTTTTATTTGTTTGTTTATTTGGTGTTGGTTGAGAGAGAATAGCATATATGAGCACACATTAAGAAGTGTCTTTATCGAACCATCGTCATTTTATCATGCATGCGAAGCCACAACGGATGGCGATGTCCAATTTTTAATTAATTAATTAAACCACTACAAGCTAGTCACTAAATGCCTATATATTAATTCATTCATATGTCGGTTAATTTTCAATGAAATTAAGGGCTGTTTAATCACAATCTCAGTTCAAGGTTCATTAAATTTACCGTAGTTATAGCATGTACGTGCTTTATCATGATCATTAAAATGACAACTTAATAATTGGTCCTTAATAATTACATAAAGTTTTGCCTTCTCTACATTTTAAGAGCATGGGTTTTGGTTTTCTTCCATGTAAATCCAAAAGGTTTGAAGGTTTTGGCTCCTCCACATTGCAAGTATTTATCAGTTTTTCATTATAAAATCTTCGATGCAAACCAGTTCAATAAATTAACCTCTGGATAGTCATTTTCTGTTTTTCTTGACTTTTTTTTTTCGAAAGAAACTAATATTATTAATGCTCAACTGCTCAAGAAGATACTGATCTTCAAACAAGAGGTCGTGAATAAAATCTGGACTCTCCTCTAAAATATCTTGAATGTTAGGGGACACAATTGTCAATTCCTATGTGGGGTGATTTAATTAAGGACGGCTTCCTCAAATAAATAAATTAATTAAATGACAGACTCATTGTATATGGTCTTAGACTCTTAGCCTCTATATTAATTAACAAACGAACCAACGAGTTTATGAAGAAAAAAAAAGATAGGGACAACTTAACTTGATGCTCATCATACGTTGACCATGCCAACCATGGCATCATGCAGAGATAAAACATCTTTTATTATTAATTACTAGAAGTACTGTACAGTACGTCCATTTCCAGCATTTAATTTCCAGTCCAAATATATATTAAGGATCCAACATAAATTACTTAATTGTTCATTTGTTCGGAATATTTTTAAAAAATTAGTATATTTTTTTAATACTCCTTCCTTCAGGTGCAACCGTGCAACCCATAAAGACACAGATGCATCATCGATCCCTCATCCAGCAGAAAAGAAAAAAGATTAATAACAATAAGAATTAGAAGATGAAAAAGAAAACGCAAGAGAAAATAAGTGTACGTATAAGATTAAGTATATATATATATACGAGAGTGAACACAATTGATGGTAGTGAACGGTTATAACTGGAGATCAAGTACTTTAATTGGTATATATATTTGATATTTAAAGATACCAATTCGTGTATAATTAAGCCGTTTTCCAACCGTGTTAACATAGAGGTATTCTAAGAAATAGATTAACTCAAATTATACATATAGTTATTGTTTTATTAATTAACTCGTCTTTTATAACTTCGATTGGTACCCGTTTATACTCAATTAAAAGGTGTTAATTTCATACAAGTTTTGGGGTCCAGATGCCTAACAAACCACCTATTGTCCAAATGTTTAAGAATTAAATTCTCTGTTGTACTTATTTTTACTTGTATAACTGTATAGTATAAAGGGAAAATTATTACAAAATGATTATAACATCTATACGATTTTCAGTTGAAGATTCCATTTTCAACCTTGTCAGCAAAATGACTTATATTTTGCTATAATTTTGATTATAACATATACCTTATATATAGTCCCTTTGCTATAATTTTTCCTCGTATGAATTCAAATATTTATACACATAAATGTAACTACACTCATACTAAATAATTGCTATGAATACATTTTATATTTTATCTTTATTTTGAATAGTAAATATATGACTGATATTAAAAATCAAGAATAAGTAAGCAAAGATAATAAAAACAATCTGAATCAGTAAACTTAAATCGTATGTAAAGACAGCGTATAAAAAATTACATCCAAGGTACATAACCAATAAAGTTGAGAAAGTGCATTTGTGCCTATATATATCTATAATTCTATATAGCTAGAAGGTGAAGTCAATTTATAAATTTAAAAACATAAATTCCAATATGCATATGCAATTGATTATAGAGGATATATGTTGATGTAACAATTTTTTTTTAATTTTTATAATAATGTTGACGTAACAAGTTAATTAGATGCACCGAATCCATTAAATCGCTGCATATATATATATATATATAGAATATATACTTAATTATCAATATATATACTCGATGAGGAGTGAATTATTAGTCGATCCCTATCTGCCATTTCATTAATTTTCTATGCATGTAGCAGTAATTAAGCAGTAATTAAGTAGTAGATAAATTTTACAGGCTCCTGGTTCCAATCAAGAGTTTAACTTGTTAAAAACACTAACCACTGAAAGAGTTTAATTTACAAAATACACTTCAGTTGCTACATTAAGTTAATTTCCATTCATTATTATATGAATAAATAGAGTAACTTTCCACGGTTAGCAAGAATAAATTAACTTTTTGGAAAGTCTAAAAGTTGCAATTTCGGTTTTAATTTGTTCTTTTTACTTTTTTGGTCCAAACAAGAAAAATAAAAACATATGTACCATACAATAGACATGCAATACTTTACAGATATAATCACATACATACATAGATATACTGGGACATATTAATCCAAAATAAAGACAAATTAAAAAAAGAAACAAAAACCACGATGTCACATTTCCATGCACAATTAGTATTAGTTAAAAAATAAAAATAAAAATTCCTCGATATGACCGAAAATAATAATATTTTATCATGCATATGTAATTAACTTAAGTAGTGAATAATATTGTTCCTCATCTCATTAGTGAGACGCACAACCGACCAGTTGACCACCTTACCTTTTCAATATTTGTTTCTCTTTCTCTCTGTGTGTGAGTGTGTGTTCTTCCCCTGTATTCCGAAACTGAGTATGGAGAGGAACATGGACAAGTTCGATCATCAGATAAAATGGAGCTCCGACGACCCGACTGGTTTGTTATCCGGGCAGCAGGCGGCAAAGTCATACACCTGCAACTTCTGCAAGCGAGGCTTCTCAAATGCGCAGGCTCTCGGGGGTCACATGAATATCCATCGAAGAGACCGAGCCCGAATCAGACAGTACTCCGAAGATCAACAAAACCAGCAGCAGCTTTCTAATTCTGATAATATTCATGCAGCTCTGAAAATCAACCCAATTTCTCATCACGATGATCATGAACTAATTGGTCCAGATTCGGAGGACAAAACTACTTCGTTTCATCACTTGGAAGTGAACGAACCAAACATCCCCAGATCAAAGGTGGCATACCCTTTCAGTAGAGAAGATGGTGATATAAATGTTGTTGATGCTCTTGGAAGTAATAAGGGCAAAGTTGGTGCGATTCAAGAAATTCATGATCAAGTTCAGCTGCCTTTGTTTCTTGAGGAACCATCACCAGCCAATATGATCATCACTGAGAATATAATTAATATTATAGCAGATCATGAAAAGATGAAGATGACTGAAGAATTGGACTTGGAGCTCCGATTAGGCCCCGAGCCTCCTGGGACTACATCACCCACTTTGAGTACCAGAGATTTTTTTTGATTGAGATTACATATATATGCGGATTGGGATGAATTGGGATCGATTCACAATTAAGGAGAGGAGAGCAAGGTTATCTTTTTAAACCCACCTCTTCTACTATTGATTACTACTGTTAAAAAAAATAAAATTGGGACAATAAAATCAACAGTCGCACGTATTTATTTTTGTTTATTGATTGTAATTGCGATTACAATCAACAAACAAAAATTTATCAAACCGATGGCTTTAATTTGTCATTCTTTGTAATTTGTTTTTGGCTTATTTTTGTTGTTGTGGGTTTATTGTTTTACTGTTCTTAATTTATAAAACAAAAAAAGAAAATACTTGTAATTGTCTAAGCTTTTTAATTAGTACAATTGTTGTATGGTACGCGTACAGGAAGCATGTATTTGGAGGATATATATATATATGGTGTATATTTATATATATTATGAAATTCATGGATTAATTAAATATTATTGGGTATGTATATATAAATCCTTCTCGATCTGTAATTGCTTTCTGAATTGGGGAAATATATATATAATTTGATTGTTTGAAGCTTGTATCGATCTGACAGGAATTATGCATATGCATGCTTACTAGGTTAATTTTCTTAGCACAACTATATATCCTATGCATTAATTAGATATCATAGTACGTGCATTAGTGCTTATTGGATATAAACTTATTATGAGGTACTTCCAAACAAAATGTTGGTGCTCTAATCATCTACCTCATACATATATTGGATCTATATGACTGGCTGGCACGAAAAAATCTTGAATGAGAGCAGTGGTACCATGTGTATAAGTCATATTTATGATACGATTACTTAGTACTAGTGCTTTATATATATGTTATAAATGTTTTAAAAAATAGTAAATTTTATTTGAAATAATGATAGATGCCAATATATTTATAGATATGACACCATACACATGATATGAGAGCACCATTTGAGAATTTTTTGGCTGACACTGAATCACTGATCACTTCACTTGTGAGGCCTTTGGCATATATGCCATACATATATGCATATAAAGAAGAGGCATGAGGAAGACAGAGCTGAAGCATTTGGCCCAAATGCATTTACTGACAAAGATTTAATTAAGTAAATAGCATATCAGTATTCGTATTAGAGGAGATACAAAGTATCATGCATCAGTTGGTCCGTGATTGATGTTACATTGTTACACATTAGGAACCTTTGTGGAAATAAATAATGAAATCGATCAAAAAATCGTAGCTTTGGGCTTTAACATTGCCAGAGTGAAACAGAGCCTTAAGGTTCATATTGGGTTGCTGGCCCACCCAGTCTGCCAGACGGTCGCTAGAGTGAATATTGAAGTATATATTTCACTATCCATACCACCTGAGTTAAAACTCAAACACATAATTAACGTTAAACTCACTTGCAATGCAAGAGGTCGCAAATTTGATTCTCGCAACAACCCTTTGATATATTGTTTTTCTTTATAAAATAAAATAAAAACCTCATTAACAATCGTGGATCTTACCATTTTCTTCCAAAGGTTGTTATATCTACACCGGTAGAAACTTTACTCTTTTGCCAAGTCATTAAAGACTAGGCTGACTAGCGCTATTGGTAGTGGTACATACATAAACAATTAAAAATTAAAAATTTTTATTTTCAAGTGTAATCAAATAAAGAGTTCTAATAAATAATAATATTAGCTTTAATAAATATTCAATACTAGGGAAAGCAAATCCTCTTCAAGATTTTGTTCCCCACTAAATAATTTGGTTAATTAGTCCAAAGTGGAGAGTTACTATTTACTGACTTACTATACTTAGATTAATTGAATTTGTTCAGTCAAAGTACAATTGAATTAGGTTTCTTACCTAACAAAGCTTGTTGAGTTAACGTTTATTCTAATAATTAAAATCTCAAATAGTACAAGTCCCACTCATCAAAAATCCTCTTCCTCTTCCTCTTCCTCTTCTTTTCTTCTTAATTTCCATTTTCTAACTTTCCCAGAAAATGATTAACCTCTGATTAGATATCCATAAAACTAATTAATTAACAGAAACATGTCTTCTACAATAACAAGATCAGAAACCATTCCCAAATTCTGCTGGAAGTTCCAAGCTTTCGCCACAAATGCGATCCCTGTCATCACTCTAGTTGTTTGCTCCATCGCTTCCATCTCCCTCATCTTCTACTTGGCTTTCTCACACCAATCCCTTTCTAATTTCCATGTACGCATTAAAACAGTTGCCAACTTTAACGACAGCAAAATAACCGTCGTTAATAACGAAAAGACAAATATATCCCACATTTTGTTTGGCATCGGAGGCTCTGTGAAATCATGGAACCAGCGCCGTCACTACAGTAGGCTATGGTGGAAGCCTAACATCACCCGCGGCTTCATTTGGCTGGACCAAAAGCCCTCACCCAGAATGACGTGGCCAGACGACAGCTTGCCACCGTACAGAGTCTCCGAGGACACGTCGGAGTTCAAATATTCGTGCTGGTACGGCTCGCAGTCCGCCATTCGAATCGCCAGAATCGTGAAGGAGAGCTTCGAGTTGGGGTTGGACAATGCCAGGTGGTTCGTCATGGGAGACGATGATACGGTGTTTTTCACTCACAACTTAGTTTCAGTGTTAGCGAGATACGATCACAATCAGATGTACTACATTGGCGGCAACTTCGAGAGCGTTGAACAAGATGTGGTGCATTCGTACACTATGGCCTACGGTGGGGGTGGGTTTGCTGTCAGTTTCCCATTGGCTGCTGAACTCGTGAGGATATTGGATGGGTGTATCAATCGCTATGATGAATTCTACGGCTCTGATCAAAAGATCCAGGGCTGTTTGAGTGAGATTGGGGTCCCCCTAACGAGGGAGCCTGGGTTCCACCAGATTGATATACGAGGAAACCCGTATGGTATCCTAGCCGCGCACCCGGTGGGCCCATTAGTCTCACTCCACCACCTTGACTACGTGCAGTCCATATTTCCAAACCGTAAACGGATTGACTCGGTTAAAAAGTTAATTAGAGCTTATGAAATGGATCCGGGTCGGACCCTGCAGCCCAGTTTATGTTATGACTTGAGGCGTAACTGGTCCGTTGCGGTGTCTTGGGGTTACACCGTGCAGTTATATCCGTCATGGATGAGGGCTAAGAAATTGGAAACGGCGTTTCGAACGTTTAAGACGTGGCGAAGTAAAGTGGGGCCCTTCACGTTTGATACCCAACTCGTCGGTCCAGACCCGTGTGAGAGGCCGCTTGTGTATTTTCTGGTTCGGGTTGAGAGCGTTGGCGAGAAGGAGACATTGACTACGTATGAGAGGTACATAGTCAATGTGGAAAAACATTGTGGTGGATGTGACTGCAGTCGTGCCTAAGCAGTTCGGTTTATTAATGTCTCAGCTTTCAAGTTCAACCCTGAAGTGTGGAATAAGGTGAGAAAAATATAAATAAATCTTATCTCTAATATTTCAGTCCAATAAATAAAATTGGTGGCATATATATATGGTACTCAAATTGAATTTATGGGCATGTAGGCACCACGTAGGCAGTGTTGCGAGATCATCAACGGTAGAGAAGGGGTTAATCACAGCGTGGTGAAGGTCCAGATTAGAAGGTGCAATCGCTTTGAGAGTGTGACTCCTCCGTAGAATTAGGGTACAAGATGCCAACACACTTGTTTGAAAAGAAGTTGTGAATCAAACGAGTGAAGTTCAATAATTAATTATCTTTGGCAAAAAATAAAAAGGAATTCAATATATACTTGTCGTATTTATATGAATATCCTTAAGGGCAATAGAGTCTTACAAGCTTGCTCAGGGGACACAAACATCATTTAATTTAGTGATAGTGATGATGATGAAGATTCTGAAGGTCAGCTTGGCTCTTCAATGAAACAAAAACGATAGATCGAGATGACTAGCTCTTTACAAAAATAGCGATGAACCCAATTAAGAAAACATATCTATAATTTATTAGTCTCCACCGTAAAACATTTGGTAAAAAGTTAATTAATCAATTAATTTTCAAATTAAGAACAAGGGGTTGGAACTTGGAAGGAAGATGCAAATACTCATAGTCATAGTGATCCAAAGAATAATATTATTGCAAACCAAATATGAATCTTATATAATGTATCAATATATATATATATTAGTATATTACTTGTAAATAAATGAGTCTCATAATAAATTCAGTATAAATTAATATTTGTGACTTCTAAATTCTAATAATGATCCATGGTCACTATGCACTCCCATTACTCTTAAACAACTCCCCCTCTCAAAGTTATGCACAAGTGTTGAAAAATGAAATTAGCAAAGTAGCAGACGATTAGAACTGTTGAAACTCTCGCCTTTGGCCCCTTTTCTTCCCAATAGCTACTATATACAGTGTTGTGTGAAAATAGGTTTATGAGTGTACTGTGCATCTTTTGAATTTATGCACATCGATCATGGTGGGGATACATTCCTCCTACTTTTTTTACCCCTAACACCAAACCCGTGTGAGGGTTTTTCTGTTTTACCAAAAGACTCGACACCCACTTTCTCCAACGTTAATTAACATCGTTTATCAATATTTTCGGGAATTATTTACCCGAAATAATATATTTTCAGGAATTTTAAGAGATAAAGCATTGCCACTACATCAATTTAAAATTAAAGGATAGAAGTTCAGCGTCAAACTAGTTAGTATTACATGCTCTCCTTTCAACCCTTAGAATATTTGAAATTCTACCACTAACTCAAACTATAGTTAGAGATAGACTCCCACCCATCAACACCATCCTCCTTCTCTTCTTCATTTTCATTTCCCAACTCACTCTCTCTCTCTTTCTCAGTCCCTGAAATAAAATTATATTGATCCATGGGATTTAATTAATTTTCCTCTAAACTATGTCTTCAACAAGATCAAAAAGTAGCATTCACAGTGATCCATTTAAATTCTGGTTTAATAATAATAATGATAATAAGTTGCTATATTGCCCTTCAATCAGAGCCATAAATGTTCTGTCTCTCCTGATGAAAGCAACTGTAGCTGTTTGCTCCCTCGCTTCCATCTCCCTCATTTTCTACTTCGCCCTCTTAAACCACCACTCCTCCCATTTCCCCGACAACATCTTATTCTCCAACTTCAACCGCACCACCAGAATCACCGTCGCCAATGACGAAAAGACAAATATATCCCACATTCTGTTTGGCATCGGAGCCTCCCTCAAGTCCTGGAACAAGCGCCGCCACTACAGCCAGCTGTGGTGGAACCCTAACGTCACCCGTGGCTTCGTTTGGCTGGACCGCAAGCCCTTGCCCACCATGACGTGGCAGGACACCTCGCCGCCGTTCAGAGTCTCCGAGGACACGTCGCGGTTCAAGTACTCGTGCTCCTACGGCTCGCGGTCGGCGATTCGAATCGCGAGAATCGTGAAAGAGAGCTTCGAGTTGGGGATGGACAACGTCAGGTGGTTCGTCATGGGAGACGACGATACGGTGTTTTTCACTCACAACTTAGTTACGGTGTTAGCGAAATACGATCATAATCAGATGTACTATATTGGCGCCAACTCCGAGAGCGTTGAGCAAGCTGTGGTTCACTCCTACACTATGGCCTACGGCGGCGGTGGGTTTGCTGTCAGCTACCCATTGGCTGCTCAGCTCGTTAAGATTTTGGATGGGTGCATCGATCGATATGATCAGTTCTACGGCTCTGATCAAAAGATCCAGGGTTGTTTGAGTGAGATTGGAGTGCCCCTAACAAAAGAGCTCGGGTTCCACCAGATTGATATACGAGGGAGTCCATACGGTTTACTAGCGGCGCACCCGGTGGCTCCGCTGGTGTCACTCCACCACTTGGATTACGTGTACCCCATATTTCCAGACTCAACCCGGATGGACTCGGTTAAGAAGTTGATTGGAGCGTACGAAATGGATCCGGGTCGGACCCTGCAGCATGTGTTCTGTTATGACTTGAGGCGGAATTGGTCGGTTTCGGTGTCGTGGGGTTACACCGTGCAGTTGTATCCGTGGCTGGTGACGGCTAAGAGGCTGGAAACGGCGTTGGAGACATTCCAAACGTGGAGGACTTGGGATATGGGGCCCTTCACATTTAATACCCGACCCATAAGTCCGGATCCGTGTGATGCCCCGCTTCAGTATTTGTTGGACCGGGTTGAGACTGTTGGTGCGGGTGAGACTTTGACTACATATAAGAGGTACGTGGAAGACGAATCAGAGAATGCCAAGTGTCCCCGACGGGACCACACTCGTGCATCTGCTGTTGAATTTTTTAATGTGTCAGCTCACCAGTTCAATCCTGACTTTTGGAATAAGGTGAGCAAAAGTACTTTTATCAATTTTCCTGGAAAAAAGTAATAATAGAAAACTTAAAAACAAATAAATTAAATGGTTGTTGTTATATTGGTTGCGATAGTTGATTTCCAAAAGTGTCTTTTCAACATGCATTAGAGGCATTGACTGTTTGACCGATGATCAGAATTCGTTGACCATAGAGTAAAGCGTACCCCCATAATCTTCTGCACAATTTGCTGTGTAATATTTGAGCGCAATTTGTGCCATATATATACTGGAATTGTTTGGTGGTTGTATAGAATATTTCTAGTTGATTAATAGTGATTAACGTAGCGTTTGGGAAATGATTGAATTAATGGGCAGGCGCCACGTAGACAATGTTGCGAGATCATCAACGGTGGAGAAGGGGTTGATAGCGTAGTACACGTCAAGATCAGAGGCTGCAATCGCTTTGAAAGTGTGACACCTCCATAGAAGCTAGAACATATATGCCAAGTACACCCGAGAATTATGATCATGGTTAAATATTTAAGGTGGAACGTGGCACGGTTTGATTGGAATTACAGTACTAATTGGAGAGGTTCCAACCAGGGAGAGAAGCATGCATCAATTACTCAGTTGAGTTCAAATATAAGGTAATCAAATATATTGTAGCGGAGCTAGCTTTATATATCCCTAGCTACGGAACAACATTATAGTGCTTGAATTAATTATAAGGGGTTCAAAGATTGTAATTACCAGTTTAATTATACTTGCTAATCATTTGAGCCCAACCCCTTTGAGTCTCGAATGTATACCGGATTGAATTTGGGTTGAACACTTGAACTCTCAAACTAAGGCTAATGATCTTTCCACAGTCTCTACTAGTAGAGACAGGATTGTTCTCCTTAAATTTTCCTTTTTGTTTTGTTGTTTTTGAAGCTTTGGCCAGTTGGGCTCGATCTAGTACTATACCGAAGAAGTGAGCTTACCCATCCCATTTGAACCAGATTTACGAATGTAACAATTATATGCATTTAAGTTTCTGGGTTAGCTCAAATGGAGAGAGTGCACATGTGGAGTAAAAGTTCGATTTTTTTCAAAATAATAAAAAATAACTATATAATATGTAGTTAAACTAAGAGTATATATTTGATGTATTTATCTTTAATTATGTGATTTTTGACGATATAAAAAAGATAGTAAACACATATGAAAGTTTTATTCCAAATATATAATGGGTCAGTTAAGGATATTAAAATAAATTCAGTTATAAATCTGTCATTCTATTAGTCAAGTTAAGTTGCATCAAAAACTTTATCAGTAAAACTGTATACTTGTGAATTAAGTAGTCGAGGGGGAAGTTTCAGTAGTCGTTGAAGGTGTGGAGTAAGCCCATACACTGATCACCCAATCCAGTATTCCACCGCATGGAATCATTTTATCTCCAATATATTAAAGCAGGTAGGATGATGAAAATGATATGTCTTGAGGTCGACCTCGTGATGAGACGTCCTATCCAACCAAATGGGACAGAAAGATATTATATTTTGGTATTTGATTTTACCACCTAGCTTTGTTAATTTCTCATATGACCAATCAAGGCAAACAGGTTGGTTCTATATTGTCTTTTTATTCGCACTTTGCTTCCACAATGGTTTGGTTTGGTTTGGTTTATAGGTCATGTACGTCCCCAGTAGATTTTTCTTTATTTTTTTGGCTGGTGATTGGTGTACAAAGTAAGAAATATATGTTCTAATCTTCTAATAAAAAATATAAAAAAAGTTATATTGTGAGACCACTGCATAAATATAATTTTGCCTTTAATAATTTAATGCATATATGGATGAGTTGGTCCTATCCTCCAACTCTAGTTTTTTGCCTGCGGTTTTGCTATACACTATACATATAAAAGTATGACACATCGTACGAAGGAGAAGGGGAATAAACCCAGATTGATTTGAGTTAAACTATGGGCTCTACAAAGTTGGTTTATGTTGTACATGTGGACTCACACATTAAACATTAAAATAAAACGATGTAAGAATATTCATGGAACGTTAAAAAAGCACAAATAAAATTAATTACCTTATTTTTAGTGATGATCAGAGAAGCTTAAACCCTAACCTCAAACCAATTCCGAAGCCTCCATTTTGTTTTTGTTTTAGTAAGGTTAATTCGAACCAGAAGCCTCCATTTTGTTCGATCCGAAGCAAAAACCCATATAGCCCATACCACCCCACAAGTCCAAACCCAACGTCCACCTCAGTTTGCCACGTAATACCGCCAACCCCATCCCTGTGGCCGTTGGGAATTCACAAACCAATTCCCATGATTTCCATTTCACATGCACTTTCACTCGTCACTCCCTTATAAAGCCTTCACCTTCTCTCTATCCCAAGAGACAACGCTCCATAACGTACAGTTTTAGTTTTTCTGTTTCGCTTCGTCTTCTTCCTTTGATCGCAGGGTTCGAACTTGTTGTGCAATTAATGGCTGCTTCAGTCTCAACAACCATCGGGAATATTAACAGAGCACCGGTATTATGAATTTCCCGCCCTTTGTCTGACCAACCCAACTTTTGTTTTTCTTCGTTTCATAGAGTAAACACTGTAATCTCATCAATTTATAACCTTTTTACTCTTTCTCTTTATTTTCATCGTCAATTTGATTTTTTGGGTCTGACCATTTGGGAGAACAAACTTTCTTTCAAGTTTCTATTTTGATCTCTGTTCTTATTTCATTTTTGTTCAAAATGGTTTGGAAAAGAGTATTTGATTATTCTGTTGTTTGAATTTTGTGGTTTAAGGTTGTGATAGTGGTTCTTTCTATACTGAGTCTGCTTGGTTTACTCTGAAAGCATTTGAACTCTGTAATTTCACTTTATTGGGTGCTAAGAAAAGAGTATTCTTGGTGCAGTTGAAATTCAATGGCTCTGGTGGTGCATCTTCATTTCCAAGGTCGGCCTTCTTAGGCAGCAGCTTGAAGAAGGTGAGCTCGAAGATCACCCACCCAAGGATTTCTTCTGGGAATTTCAAGGTTGCTGCAGAATATGATGAAACAAAGCAGAGCTCAAAAGACAGGTGGGGAGGACTTGCCTTTGACACTTCAGATGACCAGCAGGACATCACTAGAGGAAAGGGCATGGTGGACACTCTCTTCCAAGCTCCTATGGGTAGTGGGACTCACTATGCCGTCTTGAGCTCCTACGATTACATCAGCGCCGGTCTTCGCCAGTAAGCACTTAATGCTTTGAATATATCAAGGATATATGTAAATGTTTTTTCAATTTTGACCCCATGTAAGTCATAGGCTACTTTTGAATTTTGTTTCAGATACAATTTGGACAACAATATGGATGGCTTCTACATTGCTCCAGCTTTTATGGACAAACTTGTTGTTCACATTACCAAGAACTTTTTGAACCTGCCAAACATTAAGGTTTGTTGGTTTTTGATCAATTTTAGTTCTAATCTATTGGGTAGGTTATTGATATTAGCTAATTGATTGGTATGTTTTAAAATTCTTGTGACAGGTTCCTCTTATTTTGGGTATCTGGGGAGGCAAAGGTCAAGGAAAATCATTCCAATGTGAGCTTGTCTTTGCCAAAATGGGAATCAAGTGAGTATTTATATATGTGTTTGTGCCTGTGTTTCTTTCTTCTATTTGCCTATAAAATTGGGAACTTTAGGAGGCAATTGAAAAATTGTTTAGGAACAATTAAGCTGGAAGACCATGCCTAATTTAGAAAAGGTTTGAATTCAAATGCTTATTACTACATTTTCTTATACTGACAATGAATACTCCTCAGCCCTATTGTGATGAGTGCTGGAGAATTGGAAAGTGGAAATGCTGGGGAGCCAGCAAAATTGATCAGGCAAAGGTATCGCGAGGCAGCAGACATCATCAGTAAGGGAAAAATGTGCTGCCTCTTCATCAATGATTTAGATGCAGGAGCTGGAAGACTTGGTGGAACTACCCAATACACTGTCAACAATCAAATGGTGAATGCTACCCTCATGAACATTGCTGACAACCCGACCAATGTCCAACTCCCCGGTATGTACAACAAGCAGGAGAATCCCCGAGTTCCCATCATAGTCACCGGTAATGACTTCTCCACATTGTACGCGCCTCTCATCCGTGATGGACGTATGGAAAAGTTCTACTGGGCACCTACTCGTGAAGACTGCATTGGTGTGTGCACAGGAATCTTCCGGACTGACAATGTTTCTTGGGAGGACATTGTCAAGCTTGTTGACGCCTTCCCTGGTCAGTCCATTGGTAAGTTTTGCAGCTTTAGCTCTATAACATGAATATGGGACATGAGGCATCAATGTGGAATGAATTTGGGACATCTATGTGGCCTTACAGAATGAACCAAAAACAAGAGACTAATATCATTGTATTTGTGTGCAGACTTCTTTGGTGCCATCAGGGCCAGAGTCTATGATGATGAGGTGAGGAAGTGGGTCTCTAGTGTGGGGGTTGAGAGTATTGGGAAGAGGCTTGTGAACTCAAAAGAGGGACCCCCAACTTTTGATCAACCAAAGATGACTTTTCAGAAGCTCCTTGAGTATGGAAACATGCTCGTGCAAGAGCAGGAGAATGTGAAGAGAGTTCAATTGTCTGATAAGTACTTGAAAGAGGCAGCTCTTGGAGATGCCAATGAGGATTCCATCAAGAGTGGAAACTTCTATGGTTAAGACTCTTGATCCTAAGGGCCTTGATGATAGGGTTGCATCTGGCTTTAGGATTATAGTGGAACAACAATTTGGGAAGAATTATTAAAGGTTTTAATAATTGTTTGGATGCAGGGAAAGCAGCCCAACAGGTAAACCTTCCTGTTCCAGAAGGCTGCACTGACCCATCTGCAGCAAACTTTGATCCAACAGCAAGGAGCGATGATGGAAGCTGCCTATACCAATTTCAGACCTGTACTTGTAATAATTTGAGAGTATATATTAGAATAGTAAATAACATTTGGAAAAGGAAACAGAATAACATTTGAAAAAGTAAACAGAGCATACCACCTTTTTATTTTTTTCCAGAAAATTGTCTTGTAATTGTGTCACAGAGTGTATGCTTTCTGTATTAGATTGTTCAACAAGATTTCCTGAGTAAGATGTATCAGAGAGATGAATAATAGTCAAATGCTATGAAAATAGGAAATGGTGTGCAACTATATTCTGCTAAGTGCTAACCCTTTACCACACTGTACCAAAACAGCAGAGTAAGAAAAACTAACGGAGGAAGGCAATAATTGGGAGTCCAAGACCATGGTTCACATGTTCAATTAGATGACACCTTCTGACGCCCACTCTTTCAATGGACCTAACATTCTCCTGACAAAAGGAAAATGTAAAATAATGCATGAGTGGTGCAATAGCAATAGTAGTGGTGCACTACTGTATAATATAAAAAGTTGCATAAGACAAAAACAAAACCAACGACAAAACAGTGTCTGTAACAGCCATATATATACATATATATTAATTAAGGCATCAGTTTATGAGAGAAAAGCACATGATGAAGTGTAATTGTGTATTAATGAAGGCAGCACTGTACCAGAATCTGCTTTTAGGTGCGCCAGTGCGATCAGAAATTTATATTCCCATTTCCCAGTATGCTAATACAGCATTTATATTGTACATCATCCAAGTGGTTACAACTTACAACTCAGAAGACGATAATTAATGATTAATGAAGTAGCCTTATTAGCAGCTGGGACCTGTCGTAATGTGTGTCGCACTGCAACTAAATGTGCTGCGTGCCTGTGCCACACAACAAAAAGTTAGAAAATTTTGGGCTAAATAATTTTCTTGGCATGTGTGTGTTTAGTGACTTTTGTCTTTGTTTTTCTTGTTTTATATCAAGGTATATTGGTAATCAAGTGAGATCTCTCTTATACTTATAACATAATGCACTAGGTAAATCACAAGATAATGTAAGAATCATTGTTAAGGCCATAATGGAATTGGAATCATTGTGCCTTTTAATTAAGACCATTACTTAGACTTTGCAAATAATTATTTATAATGAAAGGAATTAAGGAAGGCATTATACATGAAATAGGTTCTCATCATCATGTCGTGCGCATGACATAAAAGTGAAGCCAAATCTATATTAATTCTACACCATGTTGCACAGTATTTGTTTATTGCCTACATATGATGTGAGGGTTCTTGATTTTAATTTAATACCCATAGAATGAAGTTGTCTCCCGGTACAAGTGATTTAGTGACTAAATTATTATGCAATTTGTATTTTTATAATCCAAAATTCTTGTTCCCAGGTCAAGTTACATTCCTAGCCCACATTTATCAAATATAAAGTGAGATAGTGGGTTTGAACTTTGTTGTAGACTCCAACAATATCTAGCCCACATTTATCTCCAATCACATGTGAATATTATTAAGCATAATTGATGGGATCCAACAATAGTGATTAAATAAAGAAAGAATCCAACAGATCAAGATTTTATACCCATTTACTTACCCACCTTTTTATTATGTTTTTAATCTTAGTTATACTTCCTTTCACCTCTGAATATTATCCAAATCCAACAATATTATTAAGCATAATTGAATTGATAAGAGGGTTAACCTAAATTCTAGTGACCAAAAATTAAAATTTAGCTTTTTATTTTTATTTTTTGAGAGGAGGGTTAAATGGGCAGGAAAGAAGAAGAAGACAATCCCATACAAACGTCAGAAAACACGTCCTATTCAATGATTTTAGCAGATAAAAGAAGGCCGACGCTCTCGTTCTCCATGCTTGTGAGAATGGGACTAGTGAGAGTCAGTCTCTTTTTGGACCATCTTTTGTAGCTCGCCACTTGTAGATAACAATCCACAATGTCCACACATACAGAAGTTCTGTAATTCATAAACTGCTTTATGTCAATCTCACTTTGATGGCCCATCTGACAAATTAATTCGTGTCGCATTTCTTCGTTTCGCTTCACTTACTAGCGTACCATATGCACCTTCTCTTTCAGATGTCCTTCACCAACCCCATTCAACTCAACAAAAATTATCTCCCATGTTTACCACATTTTCCTTATGGAAAGCAATCCCACTAACCTCATTCAAAACCCTTCCAAATTAAATTCTATGAATATTGTCCCGTGCAGAAATGGCCAATCTTCTAAGGTTGTTCTCTGCTCTTCTTCTTCTTCTTCTCCTCTCAATCTCATCAATCAGAGTTTCCACATCCCAGGAGATGAGTGAGATCTTCTACTCCGGTTTCAAAGATGTGGGTACCAACCTAACCTTAAAGGGAGTGGCAGAGATCGAACCCCAGATTGGCGTTCTCAAACTGACCAATGACACCAGCCGATTAATGGGTCACGCTTTTTATGCCTCACCTTTTCGGTTCAAGAACTTCACCACTGGCAAGGCCTTCTCTTTCTCCACCCAATTCGCTTTCACCATAGTTCCCGAGTACCCCAAGCTCGGCGGCCATGGCCTGGCCTTCACAATTGCACCTTCCAAAGATCTCAAAGCTCTGCCAAGCCAATATCTTGGTCTTCTCAACAGCAGTGACATCGGGAACTTCTCCACTCACATCTTCGCAATCGAGTTCGACACAGTTCAAGACTTTGAGTTCGCAGACATCAACGATAACCATGTGGGCATCGACATCAACAGCATGCGCTCGAACGACTCTGCCGCCGCAGCGTTTTACACAGACTCTTCTACGAAACAGAGTCTCAACCTCAAAAGTGGGAAGCCAATCCAGGCCTGGATCGACTACGATTCAGCTCAAAAAGTTGTGAGCGTAACAATTTCTCCATCTTCTACAAAACCCAAGTTGCCACTTCTTTCTTTTCCGGTGGATCTGTCACCGATTCTTCAGGAATTCATGTACGTTGGGTTTTCGGCTTCGACGGGTCTGCTTGCGAGCTCCCACTACGTTTTAGGTTGGAGCTTCAAGATTAACGGAGACGCCCAAGCCCTTCACTTGGGTTCTCTTCCTTCGCTTCCAGAACACAAGAAAAAGCACACAACTCTAAAAGTAGCAGTTTTGGTTTCCACCATTTCTGTTGCTCTGTCTGCAATCTCTGTCGCCATTTACATCTTTGTGAGGAAAATCAAGAACGCTGATCCAGTAGAATCTTGGGAACTGCAGCTGGGTCCGCATAGATACTCATACCAAGAACTGAAGAAAGCCACCAAAGGGTTCAGAGACAAAGAGCTACTCGGGCAAGGTGGGTTTGGTCAAGTATTCAAAGGTACGCTCCCAAATTCAGACACCCAAGTCGCCGTGAAGCGAATCTCGCACGATTCGAAACAGGGTCTGCAAGAATTCGTAGCTGAAATTTCCAGCATAGGTAGGCTTCGCCATAGAAACTTGGTTCAGTTACTGGGTTGGTGTCGTCGCAGAGGTGACCTTCTTCTTGTTTATGATTTCATGGAAAATGGGAGCTTGGACAACGCATTGTTCGATGAGCCCAAAACGGTGTTGAATTGGGAACAGAGGTTCAAGATAATAAAGGGTGTTGCTTGTGCGCTTCATTATTTACACGAAGGGTATGAGCAGGTGGTGATTCACAGAGACGTGAAGGCCAGCAATGTGTTGCTGGACAATGAGCTCAATGGGAGGCTTGGGGATTTTGGGCTCGCAAGGTTGCACGAACACGGGTCCTTATCCAGTACCACGACCCGGGTCGTGGGGACTTTGGGTTATTTGGCACCCGAGCTCCCGAGGACGGGCAAGGCCAGCCCGAGCTCGGACGTGTATGCGTTTGGTGCACTCATGCTCGAGGTGGCCTGTGGGCGGAGGCCCATTGAGCCCAAGGCGGCGGCGGAGGAGTTGGTGTTGGTGGATTGGGTTTGGGACATGTATGGGGAAGGAAGGCTGCTAGACGCGGTGGACCCGAGGCTTAATGGGCTTTACGACGAGGGTGAGGTGGTGACGGTGCTCAAATTGGGCCTGATGTGCTCCAATCATGGGCCGACGGCTCGGCCCAACATGAGGCAGGTGGTGAGGTACTTGGATGGGGAGGTTGAGGTCCCAGACGACTTGAGAGGGTCAGGGCGGTTAGGTGGAAGGAAGGGTCCTGATCGTGATCTGGAGGCTCAGGCTGGGTTTGATGACTTACTCAACTCGATTGCCTCAACGTCGTCGTTTGATAAGGTGAGCTGTTACTCGTTTACGGGTACTAATAATAGAGATATGGAAACTGGTTTTGCTACCCTTTCTACTTCTCCTCTCTCTCTTCTCCGGACAAACTAGGTAACCTCCATATATATTTTTTTTGGTTTGTAATTCTTTTTAAGAAATTTTGTTGATGAAATACTGCTTGAGACAAAAATAGAAAAAAGAAAAAAAACTTACATGCAAATTATTACCCAAGTTAATTTCCAAGGAACATGAATTAGTTTGTTCTTCAATTATTAATGATTACATGATTTACATCATACTTGAAAAGCTTTCGATTTGAGAAACTTGTCCCTTGTTTAAGCAAAAGATTCAACAAAGTAGTTAAGTAAGGATTGCACCAAGTTGTCTCAATCACCTTTTCTTTTTCTTTTTTAAATGAAGAGTTCTAGAAGACTATGTTTGCTTGAACAATTAAGTCCAACATATTTATGTATGGTTTAATATATGAATTAAATTACTGTATGGTTTGAATTAGTGGGCGCAAAATTACAAAATATCTTGTCATACCATATGAGAAGAGAACACTTTCGATATATATTCAACTTATATACACTGGGAGTGGCGTGAAAAGGTTTAAAAGAAAGTTGCCAGTGATTCGTGGGAAAGATGGTGAAGTGGAGGCATGAAGTGGGTGTGAAAATATTCCTTCCAAAATGCCAAGCATCTGAGTTATTCATTATGGAGAAAACTATTATTATTCTTTGTAATCGATGGGCCTATGGGCTATAACTCATAAAATAAAAAGTTGCACTTGATTTACTCACATATACATTAGCATTAGATTGCATAAATGACTAATTTTACTTAATTGGCTCTTCTTTAATCTTGTAAATGTGGTGAATTTGGGTTGGCCAAAGATAAAAATTCTCTTTTATACTTTGGGTTCGAACCCTTCCTCTCGGCGCTCTCCTGTAATAAACAAAAATCTTTGTAAATGTATGAGGTGCGGGTGATTTTAGTGCACATAATTTAGATTCTGAGAAATAATCAATAATTTCTTTTTTATTAATTTATTTTTTCACAATTCTGTCCGTCAGGTTTCCTAGTTAGTCGGCCATACATTAAATATGGTGTCGAATGAGGGTTCCAATCCATGTTCAAACTTCTTGTTCTTTAATAAAGGAACAAATTTGTTCCTTTATTAATTGCTATGAACCTACCAATATAACATTTGATCGACTTGAGCTTAATTTCTCTTTCACTATCTTGATAAATTGTTTATAAATTATATAAAGTATTACGTGAAGGTGTAACTCGGTTGTAGATTGTATGGGTGCTCAACCTATTCATCAATTATGGACGTTTAACGTTCGTGCTTCCTCCCATAGCTTCCGTCCTAGCTACTATAATGCTCAGTGTTGAATTATTTTTGCTACTTTAAAAAAAA
>QANT01000251.1:0-19095 GCA_003254885.1 Purshia tridentata
TGAGATAAAAAAATGACAAAGAGTCATTAAAAAACTCATTTTCATTCTTTGCATAAAGAATAGACGTCCTATCTAAAAAAAACATAGATATATATTTTTCTTAAAAGATTCATTTATAATGTATATATAGATAGATCGAATATTATATGGCAAATATTTTTCAGCAAAACAGTAAATTACTTTTATTTTTTAGATGTGGTACTAAATTACTAATCTAGAGCATAAGACCTTTTAAATTGGGACACAAATTTTGTACGAAATGAAATTCAATTTGATAGTGAAAATCATAATAGTGAAGTTACGTGCTGACAAGTGACTACAAAATCAGACAAAAGGCGTAATATAATAAGAAGAACAAAAAATAGTAAAGACGGCAAGCAAAGGTCAGCTGAGCTAAGTCCTGAAAAGTAAAAGAAAAAACCAAATACGGAAGGAAGGAACAACGTCACGCACTTCAAGGCCGTTGCAACGAACAAAACCCAAGTGTCATTTCCCTCCTCGCATTTCCCAACACACATTGAATCACTCTCATTCTTCCTCTCTCTCTCTCTACTTCAAACCCCTTCAACCTTCACCTGACCAGTGACGACTCCTACTCTCCTCCTCTCTCTCTCTCTCTCTCTCTCTCTCTCTCTCTCTCTCTCGCTCGCTCTTCACACCACCATGGCGCTTTCCAGGAAGCTTCTGCCTCTGCATCGGAGCTCCACCTCCGTATTCGGAGCCCGATCCATGTCCTGGTGGCGGACTGTGGATCCGGCTCCCAAGGATCCGATTCTCGGCGTCACCGAAGCTTTCCTCGCCGATCCCACTCCCGACAAAGTCAATGTTGGAGTTGTAAGTAACTCTTTTTTCCTTTTGCTTCTTTTTATATTTTTTTCGCTCTGTCAAAGCTTTTTTCATTTTTATTTTTATATTAGTGGCAGTAGGAACAAAATGAAAGACTATTCAGAATCATCATTTCAGTTTTTAGTTTCCTTCTTGAATATACAATTCAATCAAGTAAGCTATACAGAAAATTATGCAGTTTTAAGTTTTTTTTTTTCGGTTTGCCAATTCAGCATGAAATAGGCTCTGTAAAATGAATATAACAGTAAAGTATTTTTTTTTCTTCCAGATTTATTCTTTAATTTTCTTGGAAGCCAAACAGAATCCAAATGGAAAAAAAGGAAAAACAAAGAAAAAATTATATCTTACATTTTTTCAAGAAGGAAATGAAAATCCTAAGCTGACTGAGTTGTATCTGGTGCTCGGTTGATGTGAAGCTCCCAGCTTTGCGGGATCCCAAAGGACAATAATTTTCAAGTTCAAAGTTTTATATTCATTTCTTAATACGTTTTTATTTTTGCTGACACATTTTTTAATACTTTTTTATTAGATACATTTTTTTAATACTTTATCAGCAGCTAAACACAACATGGGTGATGATTTTTCTCTGGCCATTTTATTTTGCTGATCTCATTAATCAATTTTCGAATTTCTTTTCTAACTTTTTGGATTATTAAGGGTGCATACCGTGATGATAATGGAAAGCCGGTTGTTCTCGAATGCGTTAGAGAAGCAGAGCGGAGGATTGCCGGAAACTTGAACATGTAAGTGGTTATATATTTATTAGTTTACAACAGTGGAATTAATAGTTCACTATTTCTCTTTTTATGCATTATTATATTGTAGATTTTGCATTTTTATAATGGGAGCTGTGTGGGATTTATGGAGATGGTCATTGTGTTTTACAACTTTTTACTGTTATAGTGGTCCCTAGTTTACTTTTATATTGACCTCAAACATGTTTGGTTCTTTTGTCATATTGCCAACATACTCTGGAATCATGACACTGTTCGTACCCTTAAGAATTTTTTCTTTTTCACTATTGGCCATTGGATTTGGATTCCTTAACTTTATTCTGTGTCCCAATCATTCAAGTGGAGTTTGGGGTTTGTTTTTGTTTTTGTTTTTTGGGGGTGGTGGGGGTTCAATGGAGTTTGGGCACTTTGATATAGTGAAAACTGGGCCAGCAACTAGCAACTTAGAAGATAATGTTGTAGAGTCCATGATTGGACGCAATTCATTGATAGCCATGTCATGATGGAGTCTATCTGCTGATTTTGTCATGACTCTGTAATTTGAGTTTTCTAATGCTGGATTTGATAGTTAATAATTGGATTGGGGTTGAGATTCCATTTCTTTCATAGGAATTGGTTATATAGGATGTTAAATGGAGGATGAGTTAGTTACCATCAGCCAAGGATAACGTGTAATCATTTTCAGTTATGATGAGAAAGAGGGAAAATAGGTAGGTAGAGCTCTTCAATATTTTGTTTAGACACTCTGTGAACTGATACTCTTCTCATACCACAAAAGCACCTATGCCAGATATGTTACCGTGTCAAATTTTGTGCAAACTATATGGTAAGGACTGGAAAATTGCGTATGCATTTCTTACAATAAACCAAACCCTCCACTGTGCCATATAACTAATAATTTTTTCTTATTTTTCATCATACACTGATGTATATGATTTAAAATTTGTGTGTTCTTACTAGGGAGTATCTCCCTATGGGAGGGAGTGTGAAGATGGTGGAAGAAACATTGAAGCTGGCCTATGGGGAGAATTCTGAGTTCATCAAAGATAAAAGGATAGCAGCAGTGCAATCTCTTTCTGGGACCGGTGCATGCCGTCTTTTTGCAGACTTTCAAAAGCGTTTTCGTCCAGATTCTCAAATCTATATACCAGTGCCTACATGGTCCAAGTGAGCGTTATCTAGAACTTTCTTAATGCTTAAATCTCTCTGTCTCTCTCTGTCTCTGTCTCTCTCTCTTTGCCCCCTTTCCTTTTCACACTCAAACTGGTAGTGTTAATAAATTCTAATGCACACTCTGAAATGAAATATCAACAGCCACCATAACATCTGGAGGGATGCCCAGGTCCCTCAAAGGACTTTCCATTACTATCACCCAGAGTCTAAGGGGTTGGACTTTGCAGGACTATTGGATGACTTAAAGGTATAGAGCACTTAGTCTTACTTTCAAATTGGTTATTTTAATTGATTCTTGGAATTTCGGTACAATTTTTCTTAGTACTCTTTGCCCTCTATGTGTATTCTCTTTGCTGACACCCTTTTCCTTCCCCTTGCAACTGGGCATGAATGTTTTGTACAGAATGCTCCAAACGGCTCATTCTTTCTATTTCATGCATGTGCTCACAATCCCACTGGAGTGGATCCGTCTGAGGAGCAGTGGAAAGAGATCTCATACCAGTGCAAAGTAAATCTCTCAGAATATTTTCCTTTTTTTCCTACCTCTAATAAATAATTTTCACTACTCCCTTGGATAGATATTGATTTATGGTTGTTTCAGCAAAAAGGTCATTTTGCCTTCTTTGACATGGCATATCAAGGTTTTGCTAGTGGCGACCCAGAGAGAGATGCAAAAGCCATCAGGATTTTTCTTAAGGACGGTCATCTAATTGGAATTGCCCAATCATATGCAAAAAATATGGGACTCTATGGCCAGAGAGTAGGATGCCTTAGGTAATTGTCTGCTTATTATTTAAATACAGTTACTGTATTTAATTTGGATTTTTTAATTTTTTTCGTCATTGGTACAATCTCAATGAAAGTAACGACTGCAAGTTTCGTTTTGGTTTATTCGTCATATCTGTAATTGACGGCTAAACATAAACTATGTGTTCATTAGCAATTTTTTGAAGGATGGGATAGAAGTAGGACATGGTTTTAGGGATGGTATTGTCTTCAACCTGCACATTTGATGTTTAGACTAGAATCAATTTATGATTAATCTCAAACATCACTTTTCGTAATGTTGAACTGTTTATTTTTTCTTTTTCATATCCAAATCATATACTGCATCCACAGGCCTATGCCTTTAACATTGTTATCTACATATAAAAGGCACATGAACAGTATATCATATATAATATGTGAGCAGTCTGCATCTCTCTAGTATTGTAAGCTGCACCAGTGGTTGATGGTGCAAGCAGCTCTAGAAGGACAATGTGACTTGTTCTTTTTTCCTTTTCCGTCAAGTGATTTTGTATAGTCTAATGGATTAGAATTTTTATGATTTATGGCCATTACTTTCTGTATGTTCTTTAGGTAAATAGTGTAGCCAATGGCTTATTTGTCAACTTTACTTTTATGTAGTGGACTCAGAAAGCATAAGATCTTTTTGTATCTCTTCTATTCTAAAGCTGTTCTTTATGTATGCAGTGTGCTTTGTGAGGATGAAAAACAAGCTGTGGCTGCAAAAAGTCAGTTACAGCAGCTTGCCAGACCTATGTATAGTAACCCACCAGTTCATGGAGCAACCATTGTTTCAACTATCCTTGGTGATCCAGACTTGAAGAAGTTATGGCTCAAGGAAGTTAAGGTAATTAATCTTTTAAATACCATTATGGAGTAGGATAGAGCTCATTTCAACTCTTTACCTGAATGGAGATATCTATAAGTGATCAGCACTGACTACTGAGTAGAAGTGTATATGCGAGCATAAAATGAGTGAAAGTGATTTCATAGTTCATATGCTTTCTTTGGTTATATCACATGCTAAAGCTTTAGGGCAATAATTTTGATACTATATGAAAAGCTTATGTCTCAAATATAACATTCAATGTGAGATATGCCTTGAAGAGTGAAGTTTGTATGCTTTAGTTTCTCCAATTTCTGCAAGCTTGTGAAATTTTTCTTATATTGCAACATACTCCCCACAAATTTGTTTTAATGTTGCAACCAAGGGATTTTCGCTGATTTGCACCTCTGAATAATAAAATTCAGAAGATATATATTACTCACACACAGAGTAAGAATACCATCCTTGCATTGTAATTTTTTTAAATTTCTTACTTGACAAATATTTAAGGAAGATGTTGTGCTGATGGCTGTTTGAGAAACAAATAACGTTTGTTGAAAGGTTATGCAACAACCTAAAGATATATACATATGCCTGACTGCTATTGTAATATTTAATTATCTTCGGAGGAACTTTCTCTTTGTTCTTGATCATCTGATGTTATCTCTTTGTCTTCTTTATTCTTTTTCCAGGGCATGGCAGATCGCATCATTGGAATGAGAACTGCTCTACGAGAAAACCTCGAGAAATTGGGGTCACCCTTATCATGGGAGCACATTACTAATCAGGTGTGGTATTATTCCTAAAATACGATTTTAGGACCTTTTTCAATTGAGAAAAGGACTCGAATTTTGCTTGCAACAATTTGAATCTTAGTCATCATGTAGAATTTCTACATATATGTCCATGCTGTTCCTAACTAGTGTCCCTTGTCTGTGGCTCTGTGCTTTATTGCCCATCATTATATTGTGTTGCTTCGTCATTTTTGGTCTCCAACTTGTTTTCTAGCTTATGTTATTTACAGTCTTCTTGATTCTTGCAAACAGATTGGCATGTTTTGCTATAGTGGGATGACACCTGAACAGGTTGATCGTTTGACAAACGAATTTCATATCTATATGACTCGCAATGGTCGTATCAGGTAATCTCTCTCTCTCTCTCTCTCTCTCTCTCTCTCTCTCTCTTGTTTGTATGTTAAGCTAGATATTTCTAACGTGTGATATTGATGCATACAGTATGGCGGGTGTTACAACCGGCAACGTTGGATATCTAGCAAATGCTATACATGAAATCACAAAGTCTGCATAGAGATTATTCAGTCAGTTCCTCAAAAGGGGCCATAGGAACTCTTTTTACCAGACATTGTTTTGTGTTGTCTTCCTCATCTCCATGTGAAAAAGGAAGGAGCAATAAATTGTAACCCATCATTAATGCCCTCTTCTCATTTTCTTCCTCCATTTTTCGGTTTCCGCTAGGGGGAGTTGTGCTCTTGGTTACATCGATTCCTGTAATACAAAGCACGAAATGAGGGACATTTATCCAAGTCATCATTTATTGTGAAGGATTTTGTTACATCAAATTTATCTTTTTAAGCAATCCTACATGCATAAAAAAAGAACACTCCAATCTTGAAATTTTGGATACCAATCACTGTGACTGTTTTTCTAGTCAAAATTGAATGCTCGTTACTCAATTATTCTGAAAGACTGCTTGGTAGATGATACTGAACAAATACTAGCTTGTTTAACTCATTCCTATTTGATGTGTTATTCTTGTACATGGCATTATTTCCCACTCGAACATGCATTACCCTTGTTGCAGTCAAACCCTCTACCAACCCACTGTCCATGTGTTTCAAAGGTGCTTGGAGAGAACTAGGCATCCTTTAGTATTAGGAGAAAACTTTTTATGTAACAATGATAGTTATATAACATCAAAAATAGAAATAAGAGGATGAGTCCTAAATCTCAATGTCCCAACCTCCCTCTCTATTTATCATGCTATGTCACTATTCCTGCTTGCATTTCATTTTTTCATGTGGTCTCAGCTTTCACTCTCTAGAAACAAGCAGCACAGAAACATAAGAATCACACTCCACCTCAAGAACACGGCAACCCAAATCTTTAGCAAGATTCAAATCCCGAGACCCCTTTGAAATCCCATCTTTGTTCAGTTAATTGAAAACAGTTAGAGGGTCCTCTTGAATATTTGCTGCAACAGGCACACCATTTGTCTCTGTGGGACTATCAAGGTGGCGCCAACAAACACTACCAAAAATTGAGCAAGCAAATTCTATTACATTGTGAAGCTCAAAGGTCTACACAATATCACACAGCAGTGATTTAAAAGTATCCAGAAGGGCCAGTGTGCACGAAACAGTAATCATGAATAGTGAAATATAATTTGAGACAGAGACTGCAACAACAAACAGTAGAAACAACACCATGATTAAAATTTAAAAGCAAAGACAAGCCGCCACATACTATTACGCCCCCCAAGGCTCCTGCTGGACTTTGCAGCCCCTACACCTATCTTACATTTGAATAGCATCACCTTCTTATACACTTGGTTTTCTGGAATCCTTACAATCAAAACGATGTACAGATGCAGGAAGACAGTATGTTTAGGCTAAAATGACATAGTAAACAGAACCACCAGTTTCCAGGTTAAGCCGGAGACCCAGTATATGTGTACATCTTCATCTTTGGAGCGTGAGAACAGCAGAATAGGCTGAAATGCACAGTGTTATATTGACCACAAAGAGGTCTTCTTTTCCTTTACATCCATCCACTAGTAGAAGAGACAATTACCATCTTTTCTAACTTTACATTTAAGTACCTCCTGGGTGTGGGAATCCAAGACCAGTCTGCTGCCGCATATGTGCCGGTATGAGCCTGTTAATCAGTTCGGGTGATGCTCCATTCAACTGCAAGTCAATATAGAGGCAGGGGTGGGAGGAATGAGTCAATTAGCACTTCCAGGAGAAGAAAATGTGATTTTCAAGAGAAACAGACAAGTAGAAATGGCTATTTGTCATCCTATGATCGGATAATTAGAGCATTGCTAATTTTCAATCACTAAGATGCCCCTACTGTGATTCTTCCAGGTTATGCAAAAAAACTCAACCTTGAAAGGACAAAGATAGCCTTTATAAGGAATTTGAGGAATTCCATATAATTCAGGACTCATTCAACCCGACATGCACATCAAAGGCATGTTCTCTATGGGTCTACAAGCCTTCCTAGAAGACGAGCGAATTTATGTCATGTGCATAAGTACTAAAGTTCAAAGGCCCAGAATACCACTGGCATTGTACTTTGGCCTGTTTTAAGGTGCCAAGATTGATTATTAGTGTCTCTAAAACAAGCAATGAAAAATTTATGTTGCAGTGAAAAGAATCCATGATGAGCAAGCAACAAAATACATATATTTAACACTAACATAATTTTATCATTCATCATGTGATTAACAATTAAAATATATGTGTGTGTGTGTATATATACCACATGTCCGTTCTTTAACTAAAGAATGAATGCATTGTTTTACGGCTTTTTTATTTTTTTATTTTTCACTACTTGGATCTTAAACTTGGCATGATTTGATTATTTAGGATATGTATCATCAATCAAGACCTATTCTTGGTTTTAACTCTCATGATTTTGAGTTCACCTTCCTCGGTTAGAATTTAGGTTTTAACTCTCGAGTTTTGGGAAGTTATTAATATACAATACATATTTACATATATTTATTTTGTTGATTTAATATTTATATAATTAAATATATAAATATAAATATAATTATTTTATTTATTATTTTTAATAACATATTTTTACAATACAAATACACAAAAATTTTGCCCCTCCCTCTAATTTTTTTATTTTCTTTATTTGCATTTTGGGGACTTATATTGAATTTTAATGTGTCTCACAACCTGAAGGAATTCAGAGGGAGGAGTTAAAACTTAAAATATAACCTCGAACAATAATTCTATACCCTCAATCCCAAAACTAGGGAGTTAAAATCTAAATTCTAACCTTGAACAATAACTCTATACTCCTATACCCTAACATGTTGAACCCTATAAAATAAGGCCTAAAAAATGACAAAATGTCACAAAAATACCCATGTCTGTTCTTTAGTTAGAGAACAAATGTCCTGCAGAGAGAAGTTGTATATATATATGAGAAAGACTCACTTCTTGTTTGAAGTTGAAAAGAGGTGGCAATGGGCGACCAGTTGGAAGACGTGCATTGGGCTCACGAAGTTCGTCAAAGAAAGGATGTGTGCATGCTTCTAGCTGTAATAGGGAAACCAGTGAGAAAATTTGCATATTAGTCATGTTCATGAAGTGAAACTAATCAAATTGGACAAAGTAGATCTTTCAATTGCAACAGCCAAGTGCAAAAGTTGCAGCTCAGCACCAAGATAGAATATGCCATACAGAAGCAGCTCTGCTAAAATATTATCCAAGAATACATCACTAGGCGTGATGTCTTGGTCTGTATATTGAAACAATAACAGGAGAACTCCATGGTAAGAGAAGTCCAACTCACCGCAGTGCAGCGTAGACTTGGGGAATATTGAAGAAGCCGTGAAGCAAGGTCAATTGCTTCCGGTGGCATTCGCTTGTGGAAAACCTGAATAAAGGAGCAGATGCATAAACAATAGGAATACTGGCAAAATAAAGTAATCCCGCAGATAACAGTAATTAAATCCCGAGAATTATAACATACTAATACTTAATAAGTCTGTTTGTTCAGATCCCAAGAACAGGAGATGTGTACAAGAAATAAAAGAAAAAGGAAAATACCACCCAAATTTTAGACAAAAGGTTTCCTCATGTCCAGAACATATAGACAATATGTATGTGTGTGCACAAGCTCCCATGTGTGAATTGTGTTATTACATCTCCCTCTATAAACAACCCTAGAACCAACTTGTTTTAAGGGTTATAACTTAAATGCATACCTTATGCCAAGGGTGAGCTTTAATCTGAGGGAACCTAAAATCTGTATAATTCGGATTCATGCATCGAATTTCTTCTCTAGTTGGAGTACCAAGAACCTGCAGAGACACCACTGTAAGCACACACATTTGCAGGGTCCACTATAATTCAACAGAGATAGTGAGGTGAAGCTTGACCTTGATAATCTCTACAAGTTGGTCCACTGCATTCTCTCCTGGAAACAACGGCTGTACAAGAGTTTGAAAAATTTTTAAATCTAAAAATGTAAACATACTTTAGATAAATAGTTAACTTAGGCCAAGATTAAGAATATTATTTCCAAAGTTAACCTGGCCAAGAAGGAGCTCAGCAAGGACACAACCAGCTGACCAGATATCAATGGATGTTGTATATTCTGTTGCACCAAAGATGAGTTCAGGAGCCCGATAGTAACGAGAACATATGTATGATATGTTTGCTTCACCCCTGACCTGATCACCAAGAAAGAAAATCAATGTAACTGAAAATATTCATGGAAACTGATTTTCTTAGCAACATAGCAATTGCCTAGCATTAAGCCTCCAAAACTGTTATGCTACTTTTTTTTGCATGTGAACGCAAATGCTAATGTATTTCAGACTAATACTCAGACTAGTACTAATATCTTGTGTTGCAATGATGCATTATCTTTCATCAAATAGAAATATGATTGATTATAGTTTATCATGAAGAAAAAATTAACAATCATAAAAGCAATGGGACCATTCTGCCATTAAAGCTCTAAAAAATATTTTAATGACATAAGTGAATGAAAATAAAGTGAAAAATGACATCAAGACAAACATACCAAAACTTTTGCACTTCCAAAGTCACATAGCTTAACCTGGTGGGTGAGGGGATCAACCTGCCAAATAAATATGAATCGTTAAATAATCCAATTGATTTAGGTTGAATAAAGCAAAACTAACAGAGAAAACACATACCAAAAGATTTTGAGGCTTCACATCTCTATGGCAAACTCCAGGAACAGCATGGATATAAGCCAGGCCCCTAAAAATCTGATAAATATTTTTTCCATTTATTATGAGGGCATAAATCATTATAAATAATTAACAACAAACAAATATTAAGTTAGCAAGAAAAAAGAACTAAACGAGCAATAATTCATACTTGATATGTATAAAGTTTCACATATATGAGTGGCATCCTTTGGTTCATACTACTGTGGTGCTTCAGAACCCTGTACATAGTCTCCGGTACATATTCCATAACCAAATTCAAGAAAAGCTCATCTTTACTTGTTGTAGAGAAGAAACAATGCTTCAAGGCAACGACATTTGGGTGATCCATCAAGCGCATCAGCTGCAACTCACGATTTTTGTACCTCCTGTCCTGCAAGACCTTCTTTATGGCCACTGTTTCTCCAGTTTCCAAGCATTTTGCCTGAAAAAAATTTAGAAAAAAAGAGAGACCATCAGAGACTCAAATGATGAAATGAAAATGAGATCACTCTTTTGTAACTAAAGTAAAATGCTTATACCTGAAATACAATTCCAAATGATCCAGTACCTACTACACGCTCAGCCATGTAACTGATTGTCTGCAACCAGCATCAAAAGGAACACCTCAGAATACAAAATGAATGGGAAACCAAATGATTCTTCAGCAACAGGAAATGAAAACTTAAAAGGACCAAATAACCGAATAATTTTTGGTTGAGGGACCTCAAATATTAGCACCTCTAATTACAAAAGGAAATGAAAACTTAACCAAGCAATAACTATCGGCTAGAATTTATCATCTCTCAATTCAAGTAATCCTTGATCATGAATGAAAAAAGTGTACTACTTTTTGTGCTATAAGAGAGTTTGGTAAAATTTGCAGCCATAATGGGGGAGGGGGAAAAAGAAGGAAGAAAAATTCAGTACTAACCCGTTTGGGTTCGCCATTTTTGCCACCAATGGTTGTGGAAATGATGTGACCAGTCACTGCATCATTTCCCTCAATAACAGGAGCTGACATTTCCTGCAATTTTTAGGAACACAAAGGATAAATATAAGCACAAACTGCTGGCTTGCTTTAAAAAGTAATGACTGGCATGATGGGCGCTTGTTGAGGAAACAGCCCTGCCTATATGTAATTGAAAGAGGTTAGCCACTTATGAGAGATTCCACCCCAAACGAACAAATGAACAAATGTACAATTCCTTTCTGTTATTATACCAATTCTAACAGTTATCATTCATCATTTATAATTTCAGTTAGCTCCATGACTCCGGCCAAAAGAAAAAAAGTTAGGTATGGGTCTATAACTCCCACTTGGAAGCCAACTGCATACATTTACATATACATTCATATATACTATTGTCTGTATGCTTGTGTAAATGCTGCACTACATGCTATGTATGGTGAAAAACAGATATCCCCATCTACATTAGTGATGTTTGGAAACTTATATTCTAGAAAACCTGTGTCCTACACAAAGCGAAAATTAACATACACTGACCAACAGTATAGAGCAATCAAATGTTAAATACATTGATGATAATTAAAGTTAATATGTAAAAATTTGAAAGAGACTCAACAATCCAACCTAACTGCCACAAACAGAAGGATATTCAGAAGGTGAGATTTAGGAAAGGAAAAAGCACAAAGATCTCAAAAGATATTTAAACTAAAGCAAAATAAGAAGACCCTAGCTTACAAGAAAGCATCACATGCTATAATACTTGCATTTCAAAGGAATGACGGTGGATAAAGAAACAAAGAACATTAACATCCAGAAGCAAACTAGTATACTTTGAAGAACAATCCACTAGACAAAAGAAAAAGGGTAAACAGTCGGCAAAAATTGCAACATTGTTAAGAAAACTGGAAAACCCAAGATAACAACAGAGAACAACAGCCGCCGAAGAACAACAATTAGTACCAAAACAAGCATTAGATCACCAAAAAAACCCAGATGAGAAGCAAAGATAGAAAAGAAAGTACAGTAGTGTCCAATAAGATTGCCCAAAATAAGGTAACGTGAATCTTAAAATAGAGCAAACCTTTTCGAAAATAGACCACAGGAGAGAGTTGAAAATTAAACAAAGTAAAATTGGAAATGAGAAAATGAAAAAGCAACAAAACAGTTAATAAACACAAATACAATTAATTATACAATCCCGCATTTTCAATTATTTGCTCCTCCTAATTTTCCTAAACTATCGTGATCTTAATCCTGAAAGCAAAAATTAAAATTAATTATAAAATAACATATATAAAAATAAAACAGAAAATTTTAAAATGACGGCAGGCACAAAACCTGGCCGGAGATGAGCTCCGGCGAGGTGGCTCCGACCTCGGAACACAGAGAAAACTGCAGATCGTTTCGAATTAGAGACAAAATTGAGGCGTTGAGCTGGATCGAGGACGATCCGAGCACCAAAACCTGCCTATGCGTCCATTTAGACAGAGAGCAAGCTCAAAAGATGTAGTTGTGAAATGCGAGAGCCGGGGAGAGAGAAAGAGAGAGAGTACCTTGTCGGAGTCCATTTCGGAGGCTCGACGAGGAGGAGGCGCGTGCTTCAGTGGCTCATTGTGGTCTGCTTGTACCTCTGGTGGTTGAAGCTTTGGTCCCAGACCCAAAGACGCCATGTGAATGTGAGATTGTGAGATTGTGACTCTCTCTCCTCTCTCACACACACACACACACCCCCTCTCTCTCTCTCTCTAACTTTCTCACTTTCTCTCTCTATTTCCAAATTCTTTATTATCCTTTTCCTTCTCTCTCTCTCTCTCTCTCTCTCTCTCCTGTTCAGTGTCTCGGCTGGGAATAGATAAAAAAGGGACAGGGAGAGTCGACCCACGCGCGTTCAGGAGAGTGTCCCTCACGCTCCCATCAGGCTGCTCCAGCGCTCTGAAACCAAGCTGTGGGTGGCGATCGGGTGCGTGTGGGTGCAGGGTAAGTGGTTGTGGACCGTCTTTGCGAAAACAGAGCGACAAGGATCACATGGGACGGAACTCCAATGTTAGATACTAACCAATGCTTTTCTCAAAAGGATTGGTTTCGTAATCTACAGTGGTAATGTTAAATATGGCAATCAAACACAAATATAAAAGGTCAAAAGACATTTTTGGTGCACTTTCTCGTAGTTTTTTATTTTATTTTATTTTATAGTTTTCCTTATAATTTCATTCTATTACTACTTTTGTCCAAACTGTGAATTGAGTTCATTTTCGTCCATATTTTATTCTTTCTTTCTTGTCCTCATAGACTTATAGTTTCATTTATTATCATTTTTGTCTTTATAGGTTTTTTTAATCATAGGCGTTCTGGTGTGAATGTGCCACCGAGCACTCGATAGCTTTGTCAAGAGTTGGATGAGGTTTTTAAAACAGAGGAGCAGTGCGCTCAATATTCCTTTTAGGGTATAAAATGGTTTTTGTGAAGGCATTTTGTTAGGATTTAATTCGTTCAAAATATCATATTTAACCCTAACATAAACGCTAACAAACTAAGTCTGAGCATTGGATGCATTAAAATTTTACACTATCAAGCACTTGGCAGTGGTGACCAAGCCCCTGACAGTTGGTGCAAACATTCGCACTTGAGTGGGTATGTACTATTAAAATAATCTATTAGATGTTTTAAATCAAAAGTAGTAACCAAATATAGCTATAAAGGCAAAAATGATAAAAAAAAAAAGGTTAAAAAAATTGAAATTGAAATTTGGTTAAACTATCCCTAGCCAAAAAAAAAAGAAATTTTGTTAAACCCATTTGGTGCATGGAATGAGGGACGGATCCACGTAGATCAGTGGAGGGTCAAGTCACCCCCCAGCGGCCGAGCTGAGAAGGCCAACACACCAAATTTCTTTGGCAGCGACCCTCTGGGTGGCTTGATGGCAACCCCCCCTCCCATTTTCTGGACGGTGAAGGGCTTCTCCTCAGTCCTCACACTTCTCTCAGCCTCCCTTGTCGGATTGGTTCAATTAATCTTTTTTTGTTTTTTGTTTTTTCCTGTTTTAAGCTTTCTTCCTTAAGTACAAAGTGATAAAATGACTAATGGTTTTGGGGCTGACTTTCATCATCTTTGCCCAAGATCTAGGCCTGGCTTGATAAAATGGCTAATGGCTTTGGGCCTCTTATTTCTTCTTCTAAACTTTTTCCTATAAGATAAAAAATAAATAAACACAAAATCAAACATAGACACAAAATATTTAAATTTAGTAAAATAAAAACCTAATTAACTTATAAAAAAAATAATGAGTGATTTTTTTTAAAGCCCATTTCAAAAAATTTACTGTTTATCCAGCCCAGGCACTACAGTGAATTGAGAATTGTTACTTTCTAACAGTAACAATTCTTACTTTGTAAAAAAACTTAAAAACCACATTTGAATCAAATTAAAAAATTATCACATTTTATTAGAGGACAATCATGCATTGTTATTATTATTGTCGAACAGTAACAATTAGGTATTCTTACTGTGTGATAGTAACAATCACTTTACTATTACTATCTGACAATGACAATCATTTTCATTGTTTTACATTAACAATAGCTTGAAAGGACATATTAACAATATTTAAAAAAATCATAATATTCAAATAGGAATAATAAGGTGATTCTACTATCACAGAGTAACAATATTTAGATAGTAACAATTAAATGATTGCTACTATCACACATTATCAATCACCTGATTGCTACTGTCACACAGTAACAATCACCTTATTGCTACTGTCACACAGTAACAATCATTTGATTACTACTGTCACACAGTAACAATTACCAGATTGCTATTGTCATATTGACAATTATTTATTGCCACTGTTCGACACTGACAATTATACTACTGTCACACAATAACAATTACCAGATTGCTATTATCATATTGGCAATTATTTATTGCCACTGTTCGACACTGACAATTATCATTTATTGCCACTATCGAACAATGACTATAAAAAATAAAATAAAAACCAGAAAAATCGTACATATATAAATCTTATGTATTTTTCTTACATAAACCAATCAAAAAAAATTGAAACACAAATCTTTATCTTCTTCTTTTTTTTCTTTTGCTTAAGCAACCACTTCCTTTTTTTTTGTTGAAGCTGTCATGTGCCTTTTTTTTGTTGAAGCTGTCATGTGCCTTCTTTTTTCTTTTTTTTCCTTTTTAACAATACCCTTTGCAAAAAAAATAGTCACTGTCACAAAATAGCTACGATAAAAAAATACTATTTAACAATTGCCACAATCAGGTAGTGGCAATCACATAAAAGTTAAATCAAAAAGGCAAAAAAAAACATCAAAACCAAATCCAAAATAAGAATAAGAAGTAGATATCTCAAAAACAAATAGCTACTACAAAAAAAATTTTCATTTAACAATGACAACAATAGAAAACCATTAGAGGATTGTCATTGATAAATAGTTGTCAAACGGTGATGACAATACAAAACCATTATAGAATGATAGCGGCAATAACAAAACACCATAGACAATTGCCAATGTCAGACAGTGGCTATAACAAAAAGTCATTAGCATTGCTCAAGCAGTTCACCATTGCAACTTTCACCTAAAAACTCATGCATATAGTAGGCTAGTAGAGTGGTTTGGCAGTGAACACTGCAGCACCTACAAGAGACAGATCCAACATGTAATTGTATACCATTTGTTTTGGGACTTCCATACATAAATGAGCTAATAAACCCAACTGTGAATGTCCATTCCAATTCTAGCGCTTGAAACAAGTGCTGCCATTCTCCTTGAATGTGAAACCCGATAATTAAACAAAGACCAGAAAATAGCCATGTAGTAACCTTACTTTCAATCAAGTACGTTCCAGTAGCATTTATTCCAAGTTCACTTTCTGCTGTGAAGAACATCTTGCCCAAAAAATTCAATGTCATCTGTATTTTATTCATAAATCATATGCTAACATATGTTTACTTACAAACATTTAGTGTGCAAATTTAGTGACTTTAGCATTATTAATACTTGATCAATTACACATTTAAAGCCTACAGTCATCATAGAATTTTCATTACACATGGTTAATTGATCGATCCTTATTAATAAGCAAATTAAGAAAGTAATCAAGGCTTACGTACCTCTGCAATAACATCTCCATCAGCGTCTAATATTCTAAATCCTCCAGTACTACTCTTTCTTGCAGCCCAGTTTCTCTCTCCACATGAAGCCCCAATTTGGAAACTTAATTTTTACTAAATAACCCACATTTTTTAGGTCCTAACTTTAATTAGACTTCTAGATCATGCTCCAGTGGTATCGTTCATGTGAATTCTAGATCCTAACTTTTATTAGACTATGAAACTACATCCCATCAATAAGTGAAAATAGCAAAATCAAAGCATGGACAAGATACATAGTTAAATAACAATTAAAAACCCATTTGAAGATGGAATAACATATGAAGAAGGATATGTGCACAACATGTAAATGAGAGAAAGATACAATGAGAAGAGAAGGTGCCACCGAGGGGTCAACAAAATAATATATGGCAAACTTGGGAAAGAAGTGATTCACTAAGTGCTTCTAGTAGCTTTTCTATTCACAATGAAAAAGGCAAAGAAAAAAAAAACTTCCATTAGAACCAAAAGAAGGAAAATCTACACTACAAAATAGGTAAGTGAAATAGGTGATGAGTAATGGAGACCTGATCGAAGTGGATGGTGGCTGGATCTGGAAGCTCGTCTGGATCTAGGTCATGCTTCTTGGCGAGGGCGGCGATCTCGGCGATTGTGGAGGAGGAAGATGCCATAGAAGTCTAATTGGTATGTGAGGCAGACAGGAAAGAGATGGAGAGTGAGATAAATGGAGATCGAGTGAGAGACGGAGTGAGACGGAGAAAACGGGGATTTGGACCGAAAATGTATAAGCTGGGCCTCCTGCAAAACAAAAAAAAGGGCATGGATCTTAAAAGTAGAGAGTGTCTAAAAATGAGTTTTATAATCATTTACTTAAAAATACTACAAATAATGACTAAAAAACTTTTAAGCCACTAGTGGTCCCTAAAAATTTTATAATAATTACTAAAACTTATTAAAATAAAGATTATTCTATTATTGCATATATATATATATCCTAAGTCAGTAAAGATTCTTAAAAAATTTTGCCGCCCTTTCGCGGCACCAACTAGGAAGGTGCCCTAACTTGACTCCCCATGTTAAGGATCCTGGATTCGTCCCTGCATGGAATTGATTTTCCAAAAATTGATTTCCTACACATTTTCAGGGTAAAAGGAATGTAAGATTCTTATTATTGTGTTTGGTAATGCTAGAAAAGTAAATAAGAATTACTTTTTCATTGCCATTTCTATGTTTGGTAAGTGTAGGAATAACAAATACAAATTATCCAATTTTCCAATTATACCATATGAGTATAAAAAGAATATGTAATAAATGGTTGGCTAGATTTGAAATTTTAAAAAATTAGTAAAAATAAATTTGTCTAATAAATATGCAATAAATGCTTTTCTTAGAGGAAGAAAACAAAACCCAAGCTTGAGCAAAGATATCATTTTCCCCCCAACAGGGGCATCAGATTCCCTTGAGTCAGGAAACCATTTCTCTTTCCTGCACTTACCAAACGTGAGTATGGAATTGATTTTTCCATTCCCAAGTCTCCAAAACTTGAACCTCGGGCCCTAAGAACCATTCATGCGTTTTGAGAAATGTAAGAACTAAATTTTGAATCAATTCATTGACCATATAAGTTAATGAACCCTCTCCAATTATGGTCTCGGCTAAAAAACATGGTCCTTATTCTTTAAGGCCTCACTTAATGCTCAAGATTGATTTGGTAATGTTAACTCACTATACTAAAGGTATGTTTAGAGGAAGATATGAATTGCTACTTAATAAATTTTGTCCAATTTGATCGAAGAAGATTGACTAGTCATAAGATGTTGATATATATCCCACTATTTTGTGGGATTTAGAAGGATAGAGTTTCTCTCTTGACTAATCTGTCTTCTTTCTTGAAGTTAGCCTATATTTCTTCTTTTAATATACATTGAATGATGTTAAAAAGTATTGGTGCCCAGCCTACCCATGAAATAAGAGCCTTATGTTTGATACTAATTCGTTTTGTTAATTAGCTGTAATTTTATATTATCAAATTCACAATATGACAACATAATTAGCTTATAATTTACCATAATTGTAAAATTCATGAAAAGTTTATTTCACAAATTAGAGATCAATTACATTTTACACTAAAAATGGATATTTCTCAAAAATTTTAGGTCTTCTTTTGATGTAACATGTCCATATTTCCATAATTCCATTGATTAGTTTGAGGGTCGGTGGTGGTGCGGGACTGGTCTAACTAAGTGGGACACAACGGAATATACCATATAAAATTTGTGGCCACTAATAACAAGCCAGATTTAGAAACATGCATTTGAGATAGCATGGAATTAGGTTCACATCTAAAATCTCGACTGAACTGATCACATGTTCTTAATATATGTTAGGCGTCTAACATATGATATGTATATATATATATACAGTCCTTCTCTAGAGAGGATGACTGCACTTCACATCAGAACTTGCTGCAACACATCATCTGTGTCGATCCCATGTCTACACTATGTCGGCGTCTGCAAAATTTAAAAAGTGCAGTCATCCTCACATCTAGTAGTTGAAATACTGAAGTGTCGATGGATCTGTCTTCCTATATGGATTGATCAGCGAGGTTATATAGCTCATTGATAGCTGCTTTACATCATATATATATATATATATAAATAGGTCTTCATTCAAGGATTAT
>QANT01000254.1:0-12323 GCA_003254885.1 Purshia tridentata
CTCACTCCCATTCACATTCCTACTCACTCTCATTCCTGCTCACTCTCATTCATGCTCACTCTCATTCCTACTCACTCCCATTCACGTTTAGTAAACATGCCCTAAGATATATAATATGAAATATGATAGCAACATCAAGATAATAACCACTTTGGACGATTGTCTCAATAATGGGTTGCAATTATTGAGGTGAGGACCCATTCGTTAGCAATCATACATGAAATAGAATTAAATTTGGTGTTGGTTAAGCTACGTCCGCACAAGTACGTTGTGTGAGCTCACCAGCTTTCAGCAGCTACCACTAGTCAATCAAAATAAGCATGCTATATATACTTTGCCAACATGCAAGTTATGCAACTATGGAAGGTATATATGTATTGCAGTCTAAAATATGGTTTCTAATCTAAGTTGTTTATTAGAAATTTATAATGTATTTTGAACCTGCTACTAGATTCTTAGAGAAAGAACATTGATTCCCAAATACATCTTGCATTACATGACTTTTCTAGTTATATATTATGACCAAGACCAACAATAACAACAAATTAACAGCACCAACAAATTACAAATAATTAACAAACCATGCATGTTTTCTTAAGCTTAACACAAGCTTCTCCACATCATCTCTCTTGACATCATTGTTATATTTTTCCATGCCAACCCATTCATTGCAAGAATAGTAGCAGTTGGTTTGATGATCAGCAAAGAATGGCCAACAAAGCATAGGCACTCCAGCTGTCAAACTCTCATTGGTTGAACTAAACCCACTATGAGTTAAAAACCCACCAACCGAAGGATGGTTAACTCAACTCTTGTGTGCACCAACTCGCTATTTGACCTCTTTCTTTAGTCTCGGTTTCAAAATCAAGTGGCAAAATAGTGGATTTCCCAACAACCAAATCAGGCCTAGCTAATAACCCAAAGGAAACGAAGCTTGGTATTTGCAAGCCCCCAACCAAACTCAAAAGCTGTTGTGGTGTCATGACCGTTATGCTCCCAAAATTGACATAAACAACTGAATTTGCGGGCTCAGACTCTACCAATTGGAGACACTCATTCCACAAACTGTACCCTATAGAATTCAAACCTGGGTGTTGTGGAATTTGATCAATAAGTAGCTGGAGAGGGCCAACGGTGTAAACACGTAGAAGCGCCATATATAGCTGAGAGAGCTTCCAAAACTTGTGGCTCCAACAAATCAAAATTTCTTAGAACAAGTGCTGAAGCTTCTTCAATTCTGTCAATTGTTTCCCTGCTGAAGTTAAACAAGATGTCATTGCGATCTATGGTTCAGAAGAAGGTCGGAAGATCCTTGAGGCTAATGTTTTTCATTCCTGGAATCCAATCTATGACCGTGTCCAAATTAAAACCCATTTGTCAAACAGCTTTCACCCTATATGTAAAAGTATTCAAGAAATATATTAACATATAGAAATATAAGAACAAAATTAAACAAATAAAATTAACTGTTTATTAGATGTAATTCTTGAAAAAGATGGTTAATTTTCTATATAAACATGTTAGACATTTAAAATCTAACTTTAGGGGGGTGTATTCAATTTGGATTTAAATGGATTTCAAAAAAATTATAAATTTTTGCAGATTTCATAGATTCTATAGAATTTTATGAAATTCATCAAAATCCAAAGGGAATAGGTTAGAATTCCTGTTGCCTTTGTTTTATGTTTAAAATCCATTAAAATCCATTAAAATCTACCACTTAAATGAAATCTTTTAAAATCTATGAGAGATTGAATACACCTAGATTTCAATAGAATTCTTAAAATTCTAAATTCAATACACCTAGATTTCTATGAAATCTTTAAAATTCTGAGTTGAATACTCCTAGATTTCTATGGATTTTTAAATTACTTTAAAATCCATTAGAATCTCAATTGTGTACACCCCCTTTAGTCTTTTGACCCATATGTCCATATCAGCATAAACATTAATTTTTTTAAATTTTTTTTTCACAATTTTTTTCCTAATAGTTTCTCTTATTACTATTTGTTTGTGTAATATTTAAGGTTATCAATTTGTAAACTTATAACTCACTCGAGTTGGTACACTTTTATTATTAATAAATTATAAGGTATATTTAGTAATCTCTTCGGTACGTATGTTGCATTTTATTACTCTGGTTCAACCCAATTTCACAATACAAAAGAGCTTAACTCATTGTAAATAACTTGAAATTATGATACTCAGGGATAAAGGATATTATAATCTTGGGTATTTAAAATAGGTGCCGCTGTGGCAAATTCAGAGGTCCCTCCCTGGGCATCACACCAAGCACTCAGCTCTGTTTATCACCACTTATAGGTGTGAGCTGCCCTATGTATCAAGCAATTTTTGCGCTTTAATAAACTGTTTTTTAAAAAAAACCTAAAAAATTCTAGAGGCCTATAATATTGTTACAAATTAAAACATGTTAGTTGAATGTGTTTTGTCATTTGATTTCCGGTGGAGAAATTTGCTTATGTTGAATTAAAAACAAATTTATATATACAATTATATAATAATAAAAAATTAAAACAAAAAAAATTATACATTTGTGATGGACTGTGGAGTGCACTGTTTGCAAGCTATGATATTCCCACGTAGATCATCAAATTAAAATTGGATGTTGTTGGTATATATAAAACTCTAAATAATATATAATTTGAAATCCAAATCTAATCAAAATACAAGAATCCAAAAGGGATCCTAAGAATACTTTTCATTGTTTATAATTGAGTAAGATTGAAAATAAGAACTTATTAATCCTAGTAAAGCAAATTGTTCCTTCACATATTTTAGTGGAACTTATTAGTTGTGATACTCGCACGCTTCCAAATTTACGTTCTTATAAATCTCTTGGCAATAGCTTTCTTGTTATTAATAATTAATTCCACTTCGTTTTCTGCTCCACCAAGGATAGCTTGTATGGAGGATGCAGAATGAAAGACAATTTGGGCATGGCGTGGTTTCATGTACACAGATCTAATAGCTCCATATTTCCTGTCAAAAATATTATAAAACCATTTTCGTATTCATATTAAGTACGTACTAATATATGTTCATGCTTATTTACATGCATGAAAATTGATCCATACCTGAAGAAGTCTCTGATTTCTTCTTCAGAAATGGCCAGTTCCTTAAGTCGAGAAAATTTCAAGAAGAGAGTTTTCTTATGTCGTTGAGGATCACTGTCCAGTTCCTCCTGATCACCACCACCATTAGTCAATTGCAGAGGGTCCATTTCGTCATTCAAACCATCAACGCCTAGTGTAGAAGGAGTGTTATATATATGTATAAATTCGCATGTATATATAGTAAATCAAATTAATTAACCAAGTTACAAACCAAGTGAAATGATCTCTTACCACCAGATATCGAGCATGTTGGGAACTGTGAACCATGACCACACAATCCACATAATATACCTAACTAATTATTAACGGTACTTATTCACCGTGGAACACCATAACATGCTTATAACTAAGTACGTAGTAGGATAAAAAAGAGAACCAACAACAACAATCCTCATTTTCTGATGTCAAATATTCTTAATGGACATTTTTATATACAAGGAATATGAAAAGGTGGAGCTAGAAAGTTTTATTTTGAGGGGCCAATAATTCAATTGTCTTGATTGACCAGGTGGGCTATTATATTCATGATCACTAAAGGATGATGGTTTAGGGATGAACCATATTATAGGTCATAAATCTACTTGTTTAGTGATGAATGTCAAATTCATCACTAAACCTTTCTTGTAATGTATATGCATACACATACATATATATATGGATCTAGAAATTCTTTTACCTATATAAATAATAAACAACAAAATGTATCATAAAAAAGATCGGAAGAGGATTCTATTTCCTAAAATGAAACTTCAAGTTGAAGCTTGTAAAGAGAATATTTATTTAAGAGAAAAATACAACTTACAGACTTGATGTTTGGGACTATATATCGTTTCAATTTTCTTCAATATGGTATATAAAGTTTTGATTTACTTACAATTAACAACTGTCTTCTGTTTAATCAGCTAATCAGACGTTAATTAATAATGTAACAGTTGCGAGTTCTACAGTTTTACTAAATTGTAAGTTTGAACAACCTCTTAGATCGAATGGCCATTAGAAAGTGCTTCAGCTGTTTGATATGAATTTATTTTGGTTTTTAAATGACCTCCCAAAATTCATATCAATCTTGATGGACCGAAAATACCCAGATCATTTGGCCTTACAGGTCGGCAAAAATTTGGGAGACTCACAAATGCCATGTCATTAATTAACATCTAATTAAGCGGTCAAATAGACATCAATAGTAAATTATAAGTAAATCAAAACATTAGGTACTAAATTGAAAAAATTGAAACTATAAAGTGCAATTCATGAAACACTCCAAACCATTAGGGATGTAAGTTATAATTTGACTTTACTTAATGTAATAACTAAATCATCCATACCAAAATGAAATTAATTAAACCCACAGAAATTTGGTGAGATTTACTCACTAATAGTGTCACTATCATGGAAAGTCTTAGTAGCAGCCTGGTGCTTGTAATCCACATTGCCAATGGTGTTCTGTCCAGCAGAGTGTCCAACCTTGTATGCAGCTACATGAGATACATGCACCACCACAGCCATCATCCATATCACCACCAAAGCCATGGCTACAAACTTTGAGATTGACATTAGTAGGTTACTTATAATATGGTCTGGATGAGCTGTGAGAGGGGCTTAATTCCTTCCTAGGTATTTATAAATCTTTTGGACTGATTGGATTAAAAAAAAAAAAAAAAAGGTTTGTTTTTTCTTTTTTTATCACAAAGAAGGTTAGAATTTGCCAATCTGTCCTATTATAAAGCCAAAATGACAGTTTTGGTAATAGAGGTTTCCATTAATATGAAATATATTGACTAAATTATATATATATCCTGGACAAAAGCAATAATTTTTTTAACTTTCACCTATATCCAAAAGCCACTTCATACCAAACCATTATCCAAAAGCCAAGAGAACTCGAGAGTTTCCAAAAGCCCAAAGGTAAGTACTGGCTTTTGAATATTGCAGATAGTTAAAACAAATTATAGCCTTTTGTATAGAGAAAAGTAGGTTTTTTTCAGTCCAGTTGAAAAACAAGGCTGATAATTAACCCAACTCGATCACGTGCTACAGTGCGCTTTTACTTTAATAAAACATGAGTGTGGGCGACAGAAAAAATTGGGCTCAGACCCAAGGTGAAAGCCTAGCCAGGCCCAGCCAGAGGAAAACCAAGTGAAGCCCAAAAGACCCACGAAAACTAAAGCCCAAAAATAGAAACGGTAATATCTCTTATCTTAAAGACATAACCCATATAAATCCCGTCCTTAATGACCCACGAACCCGAGTAAAGGCGCCAACGATCAAATGCATTAAATAACACAACGGAAAGAAAATGGCGCGAAGGTAACGGTAGGATTATCGTTTGCTATATAAGAAAAGTTGCGACCCCATGAAAAGGGACCGAAACCAAGAAAGAAAAAAAGATATACTGGGAAACACTTAGAATTACCTCATTCATTTTGGCATCGGAGTGTTATTGCAGGTACACCCCACGGGAGATTTCAACAATTCAAGAAGACGAAGAAGTTCGAAGCGAGCACAACGTTCGAGTGGTGGGCTCATAGTTGGCTGATTCATTGTTGATTGTTAAAACTAGGCCCAGCAAGAATTTTAGCATCAACAATTGGCGCCGTCTGTGGGAACCGAAAGAAACAATCATTCAACTATGGCCGGGATCGAAAACGTTGGAAACGGATCGCAAATGCAAGCCGAGATGATGGAGCTTTTGAAAAATTTGGCTAGCAGGATGGAAGAAGCCAACCGTGTGGCCAACGAAGCCTTGGAAATGGCCCGACAAAAGCAGACGCCTGCGAATTCAAGGCAAAAAAGAAAACAAAGAGATGGGTCAAGCGACTCACGAGTCAGTGATGTGGAGGAAGGAAGGTTCGATCGAGAGCAACACGAAGAAGAGCTCGATGATCACGATCGACGAACGATGAAGAAGATTCGCGACAATGACGACCTCCGCAGGTTGTTGAATGGACATCGGACTCTCACTCCAACACAACTAGCGATCGAGGCTGCGCGGGGAATTTGCCGGTCGCCTTTCTCCGACGAAATTATGGCTGCGAAGAGGCCAGAAAAATTCCAAACTCCAAAGTTTCAGCTCTTCGACGGAACTGGAGACCCTATGGATCATATCTACCACTACCATCAACAGCTAGTCTTGGAAGTGGAGAATGAGCCTTTAGCCTTTGCAGTGTAAACTCTTCCCGTCGAGTTTGATTGGCTCTGCATTAACGTGGTTTCGTCAATTGAAAACAGGGACCATCGGGAGTTTTTCCGAACTCTGCGAGGTTTTCATATCACAATATATATGCAACCAGCGAAGAAAAAAGGACATTACCACTTTGTTCAATACGAAGCAGGGGAAGAATTAAAAATTGAAAGATTATCTTTCACGCTTCATAGTCGAAATGTCATCACTGGATAATTGTCCAAGAGAGACGGTCACTGCGGCGTTCAAGGAAGGGCTGTTAGCAGGATCGAAGCTACATGAAAACATCATCATGCACCCACCATACGACATGAGGGAGTGCATTGCCCAAGCAGAGCCTTTCATCCGCCTCGAAGAGGATACTGCCAACCGGAGACGAGTGTCGGTAGTGCAAGAAGGCAAAACAGAGAACAGACCAACGAGCGTCGAAACAACGCGAGTTAATGCCATCCCGCTCCCGCAGCAAACGAACTAGAATAAGAATGGAGAAAAAGGGAGAGGAAGGTGAAATTCCCGATTCGAAGACCCGCTGGCAAACGTTAAACTCACCTGCAGCGTGTCAAAGATCTACCACGATAACAAGGTGAAGGGTATATTTCGAGAACCTTCATCGATAAAGACCAAACCAGAGTTCAGGGACAAGTCGAAGCACTGTCATTTTCATAATGACTTCGGGCACGAACTCGAAGAGTGCTTCAATCTAAGAGGACAGATTGCGGCAATGATACGGAAAGGGCAGTTAACCCAATACCAAGTAGGCCCAACTCAACCACAGGAGAACCCTCCGAGGGAGAATAACAATGCGGCCCAGGTAGAGCCTGTCCTATACGAAATACATTCTATCCATGGAGGATCCGAGCCACCCGAAGGATCGTCTGCCCAGAGGCGCAGTTTAAAACGGCAGCTAGAAAAAGCTCAAAGGGTAAACCAAATCAGTTCGGCGTCGGCACAAGCAGCCGCCTAAAGAGACGCGGAGGGAATCATCCAATTTTCACGAAAAGACTTGGAGAGGTTGGAGTGCCCCCACAAAGACGCACTCGTCGTCACCCTGCAAATTGGAAACTCAAGAGTGCACCGAGTTATGATCGATGGAGGAAGCAGTGCGGAGGTCATGTATTATAGCACGTTCAAACAGATGGGGCTTCGAGATGAGGATTTAAAGGAAAATAAAACCCCAATCCTGGCATTCGAAGGCAGTCAGATAACTCCAGTGGGAGAAATAACTTTGCCAGTGATCGCAGCAGGGAAGACGCTGTTCACCACCTTCGTGGTAATCAACTCCCCTTCCGCATATAACGTAATCATGGGTAGAGATTGGATATGGAGGATGGAGGGTGAGGCATCTACTCGGTGTCTAATCATGAGATATGTTTCTGCGGATGGAAAAGGAACCGTCGACATTGTAGGTGATCAAGCTATGGCAAAGAAATGCTATCACCTTACAATGGGAATTCGATCAAGCAAAGAGGTCGCAGGGATCGAAGAGAAATAGCAATTAAAGGAGGATCCGCCAATCCAGGAAGAATCTATGGCTGAACCAATGACTATCGAGCCACTAACAGAAATAGTATTGGATCAGGAAGAGCCAGACAAAACAGTGTTGGTGGGTACCCTCATGAAAGAAGAAGAACGAACACGTCTGATCGAAACTCTTCGGGCGAATAAAGATGTGTTCGCATGGTTGCACGTGGATATGCCAGGAATTGATCCGAGCATAGCGTGCCACAGGCTAAACGTCGATCCTAGCATGACGCCGTATCAGCAAAGGCAAAGAAGATTCGCGCCAGAAAGAAATAAAGTAATAAGCGACGAAGTCGATCGACTCCTCGAAGTAGGATTCATAAGGGATGTCTGGTGCCCCTCGTGGATTTCGAACGTGGTAGTAGTCCAAAAGAAGAACGGCAAATGGAGAGTATGCATCGATTTCACCAATTTGAACAAAGCTTGTCCAAAGGATTGTTACCCGATCCCCAAGATTGACCAGATGGTAGACGCTACTGCCGGGTACGAACAACTAACTTTTCTCGACGCATATTCCGGATATAATCAAATCCCCATGGCAATCGATGATCAAGATAAGACAGCCTTCATTTCCGAGCGAGGGTTATACTGTTATACAGTAATGCCTTTCGGCCTCAAGAATGCGGGATCAACCTATCAAAGGTTAGTCAACCAGATGTTCAAAGATCAAATAGGGAGAACCATGGAAGTATATATCGACGACATGGTTGTACAAATCAAGAAAAGATCATCATGTTGACTTGAAAGAAACGTTCGAAGTCCTTCGCAGATACAAGATGCGTTTGAATCCGACGAAATGTGCGTTCGGCGTGTCTTCCGGGCAATTCTTGGGATATATCGTCAGCCAACGAGGGATCGAGCCCAACCCGAGCAAAGTCCAGGCTCTTCAAGAAATGGAAGAACCTCGAACAGTTCGAGAGGTGCAGGTTTTAACAGAAAGGATTGCCGCACTAAGCAGATTTATTTCAAGGGCAACAGATAGGTGCAAGCCATTCTTTCATGCAATAAAAAAGGGAGGATCTTGGGGAATAGCGCAATCTGAAGCGCTGAAGAAAATCAAAGAATACATGGCTAATCCGCCCATCCTTGCAGTCCCCGAACCTGGAGAAGTCCTATTTTTGTACTTGGCAGCTTCAGAATTCGCTGTGAGCGCTGCGTTAATCATTGAACGAGATGGCCAACAGCATCCAGTGTTCTATGTGAGCAAGAGCCTCGTGGAAGCAGAGACTAGATACAACGCTTCGGAGAAGTACGTCCTGGCTCTCGTCACTGCAAAAAGGAAGCTTCGGCAATATTTCGAAGGGCATAAAATAGCGGTGATCACCAACTAACCTGTTCGGGGAATTCTCGCCAAACCAGACCTCTCCGGAAGAATGATGAAATGGGCCATCGAACTGGGGGCATTCGAGATAGAGTTCAAACCACAGACAGCCCGTAAAGGGCAGGCAGTGGCAGACTTCTTAGTCGATGCACATAAACCCCTAAACGTGTTCGAAGCAGATCAGAACGAAAATGCATGGGAGTTATACGTGGATGGATCCTCGAATGCGTTAGGCGCAGGGGCAGGCATAATTCTACGAACCCCCGATAGTTTCGATTTGGAGTTTGCCTTAAGGTTGGATTTCCCAGCTTCGAACAACGTGGCAGAATACGAAGCCCTTGTTAATGGTTTACGAATTGCTGAAAAAGTCAAGGCGCAAGTTCTTAAAGTCTATAGTGATTCTCAGCTCGTAATAAACCAAGTAAATGGGGAGTACGCCACCAGAGATGAAAAGATGGAGGCATACCAAAAGTTGGTAACTGAGATAACTTCTCGCTTCAGGAAAGTAACTTTCTCACAAGTGCCCAGAGAACAAAATCAGGCGGCCGATCACCTAGCATGCGAAGCCTCAACTTCGGAAGGTCTTCGATTCGTTAGGATCGAACAGCTACACACACCCAGCATTACATAGGAACTAACCACCTTGATGATCAGTCAAGGTGGAACGAATTGGATGACGCCCCTGATAGAGTATCTTCGCTCGGGTACAGCACCAACGGATCCAGCTGAAGCACGGAAACTAAGAATGCGAGCAGCCAGGTATGTTTTGATCGATAACGTGTTGTTTAGAAAATCTTTTTCAGGGCCGTTGCTGCGCTGTCTCGACCCAGTTCAAGCTGAATGGCTGCTCTCAACAATTCATGATGGTTCATGTGGAAACCATGCTGGAGGACGAAGCTTAGCACACAAGGCACTGACGCAAGGATACTTTTGGCCGTACATGGCAAAAGATTCAGAAGTTTATGCTCGGAAATGCGACCAGTGTCAACGTTACGCACCCATAAGCAGACAACCCGCTGAGGATTTGAATTCAACGTGGGAACCATGGCCGTTCGCAAGATGGGGTATGGACATTGTGGGGCCATTGCCAACTGCCCCTGGAGGAAAGAGGAATGTACTCCTCGTGACGGACTATTTCACCAAATGGGTCGAGGCAGAAGCTCACGGAGCGGTCGATGCTACCACTGTCGTCCGATTCGTTTGGAAAAATGTCATATGTCGTTTCGGAGTACCACGAGCCATAATTACGGACAATGGCACACCATTCAACAACAAGAAGTTCAAAACATTTTGCGACGAAAAAGGAATTCAACTTCATTTCTCCTCTCGAAGCTACCCCCAGGCGAATGGACAGGCAGAGAAGACGAACAGGACAATCTTCGACAATATCAAAAGACGACTCGAAGGGGCCAGGGGAAAGTGGCATGACGAGCTCCATCACGTTCTGTGGGCATATCGAACTACTAAACGAAGACCAACTGGAGAATCACCGTTTTCCTTAACCTTCGGAGTAGAAGCAGTGATCCCCACGGAGATAGGACTGCCAACCACAAGAACGTTATCAGCCGAAAATGAGGAATCAAACGAAATTCAACTTCGACACACGCTGGACCTTGCAGAAGAAAAGAGGATGGCAGCATCAATTCGGTTGGCAAATTATCACAGCGTGGCAGCCCGACATTTCAATCAGAAGGTACGCCATAAAACCTTTAGAATTGGAGATTGGGTCTTGAAACGAATTATGGACCAAGGACCTAAATCGGGGGAATTACCAGAATCTGGAAAGTTCAAAAAATTATGGGAAGGCCCTTACGAAGTCATGGCAGTCTTCGGAAAGGGGGCCTACAAACTTCGAGAACTTCGGACTGGGAAGGAACTACCGAGACCTTGGAATGCCATTCATTTGAAAAAATATTATGTTTGAAATCTTCCTTACTTATGTAACAGTGTTTCGATATTAATAACAATTGATGAATTCCAGTAAAATTACATATTATTCTCGGAATGAGATAAATGACTTAGAAAGCATCAAGAAAAGGCATACGTCTTCGTACGGTCCGAGCGCTCCGATCGAAGCAGTGAATGTAGCGCACAAGGAAACACGTGTGCTTCGAACGCCTTCGATCGAAGCAATGAAAGCTCGAAAGTATGACGCACAAGGAAGCACGTGCGTTTCGAACGCCTTCGATCAAAGCAATGAATGCTAGTAAATGCTCAAAAGAAGGCGTTCAAAGAAATCACGTGCGACATGATCGAAGCATTGAAATGCTCGAAGAAATAACGCACAGGGAAACACGTGCACTTCGAACGCTTTCGATCGAAGCAGTGAATAGGTCGAAAGAAGGCGTTCAAAAGGATCACGTGCAAAGCACTGAATGCTCTAGTAGTGACACACATGCATACGAAGAACGTCTTCGATCGGTGCAATGAATGATCGAAAGAAGACGTTCATAAAATACGAACGCAATAAGATAACAACTGAAATATAGAACGTTCGAAAGAAGGCGGTCGAAGAAATGAAAAAGCTCATCTTTTATTAAAATAAAAACAGGTTACAGAAAGAAATGCATGAATAACAAAGGCTCGAAACTCAAAGAGCCCTTCATGGAATAACCACCTCTTCGCTCAGGCATTCCCAATCCAAATTGGGAAAGAGTGCCCGAGCTTTTGACTTGAAATAATCACACCACTGGGTGAAACCATCCTGGAAACCAGTGGAATGCGCTGAACTGGTAAAACAGCGCGCTTCATGGAGAAGTTGTTTTAGACGATCCACCTCCCGACTAGCTGCAGTCAATTCAAAACGAGCATCACGAAGACGACATTCGAGGAGGATCCTCGAAGAATGGATCAAATCGACACTTCTCCTCGAAGGCCCAGCCTCAAAGCGATGGGGTCGATTCAGAAAATGAGGTCGAGTCGACCGAAGCGAACTAGGACCCTCCGATTTGCGTATCGAGGACAAGGGTTCGGAGACGTCATGTCTGGGCTCCATTCCATTATGCCTCGAGTAAGAACGGGACTTGGAGGAAAAGCTAGCAGCAGCCTTTGAGTCCATTGACTCCGAAGAGCTCAGGGAAACAGAAAGCTCAGACGAGGCAATTGTTTTTCTCTTTTTGCTTGCCCGAAGTTCAAGGTGAAGTTTTATCTTACGATCTTTAGCCAT
>QANT01000255.1:0-12280 GCA_003254885.1 Purshia tridentata
TAGACACTTTTACTAGTTTTAATTACTAAACTGAATCTGGCATCTAGAGACAAAAAAGGGAAAAAAGAAAATGCTAAACTAAAAACGGAATAGAACCATAGATATACACACTTACTATGGCACAGCTGTACTTATAAAAAACTAAACTTTTGACACGTGCTAATGCACATACAAATAAAATTTTTTAACTATAAATTTTTTATATTATTTAATATTATTTATTTTTTAGCTAATTATTTTAAAAAAACTCCTTACTTTTTCCACTTAATAAGATGTTGAAGTATTTTTGTTTTATTATTAATTTTTTAATAGCTTAATTTTTTATTTGTACTTTTAACTTTATTAGAATAATTTAATTTAATTCTTTAATTTAGACAATAATTATTTAAGAAAATCATAATTTGAGAAAACCTTTAACACTAAAATCTACTATTGATTTTATAAAATTAAAGTTTAAAGATTAAAAATAAAATAAGTTAAGATATATAATTACAATTAAGCCAAATAAAATAAAATAAATCTCGAAACAGCCGCACTACAAAAGTCCAAAAATATTATATAATATTCCATTTCCAAATTCTGATTTCAGAAACAGATATATATAAGAGATAAGAAAGCACAACAGTTTCTCAGCAGCAGCACTCTATTCTCCAAATTCCAATGGCTTTGGCTTTCTCACACACGCCTTCACCATCTTCATCTCTCTCACACCTCCAATCTTCTTCACCCTTTCCCTCTTTCAGATTACTCCACCCTCTTCTCCTCTCTCCCTCTCGGTCTTCTTCTCCTTCTTTCAATGCAAGACGCACTCGCATTCGTGTTACTGCTTCTGCAACTGCCGCTATTGACTCTGCAAATGGCGCTGTAGTGACCCCAGAAAAGAATTTGGACTCTACTTCTTATGGAAGACAGTTCTTTCCCTTAGCTGCTGTTGTTGGCCAAGTAAAATCCCCACTTGATTCCTTTCTCGCTTGAGAAATGGCGCTTTGGCTCGTTGGTTTTTGCATTTTCTTGGTGAAATTTATGGCATGGATTTTGATTTTTTTGGTGGCTTTTCTCAAGTTGGTTTTGCCTTTTGAATTCTTGAAAGAATTCTCTCTTCCTAGTTTTGGTAAAGAAGAATTGGTAGGCTAGTTTTTCATTTATATGTGAATGGTGTATGGATTGGTGTGTCATTTGGGTATATGACGTTGGGATGGTTTTTTTCTTTTATTTATAATTGTGGTGTTCTGGGGGTACTGGAGTTTACCCACATTTGTTGGTTGGATGCTATACTTGATATACATTTGTTGGTTTTGACTTGAGAAGTTGCTTGTGACAGGAAATGCCAACTATTGAAATTTCTAGTTAATTTGTGACTTGTAAGGATAGCAATCATCATGTAATTTTGGGTAATTAGTGAGATTCCATGTTTTGTTAATGAAAGTTTGTTTCTTATCAAAAAAAATTAGTGAGATTCCATCCATGCACATTTTGTGAATACTTAATGTTTTATAGGATGCTATAAAAACTGCTCTATTGCTTGGAGCTATTGACCGTGAAATTGGAGGAATTGCTATCTCCGGAAGGCGAGGAACAGCCAAGACAGTAATGGCACGTGGGTTGCATGCAATTTTGCCCCCCATTGAAGTAGTCATTGGTTCAATGGCAAATGCTGATCCAGCCTGTCCCGAAGAGTAAGGATACTGAATGCTTACAGGTTATTTTGCGACCAGCATAGTTACAGTGGGGTAGTTATGGATGTAAAGTCTTTGTTGATGAAATAATGGTACATTCAGAATTTTGGCTAATGCAATTTGCAACCTATTAATCACATGACAAGCCATGGAACTCCTTTTTGGATTTTTTTACTCAATTGATGTGAATTGAGCCCGAGAAACATCAATTGAACACACTTACGACTTGCATCTATATTTTGTCACAAAAGGTCAATTTGCTTTACGTCCTTTTTTCCCCGCTTGCATGTTTATAAGGCCATAATGAACTTTGGCATCATCAGAGTGTTCACTTTAGTATTAGGCGCCTCTACCCATTAATGGTTTTTGCTATAAAAAAAATCAGAATAAATTGAAAAATGGAAGGTCGCTTCATGACCAAGTGGGAAACTACCAGCACATGTATTAGTTTCTATATGTCAACCTTAGATTTTTCCATCCATTTTTACTTTTCCATTGTCTGTGGAAACTGCATTATCAGGGTCTGCCATATGAGGTTTAAATATCTTGTTACTTAGTTACGGCTGATAAGATCATCATTTACTTTTCCATTGTCTGTGGAAACTGCATTATCTTGTTACTTAGTTACGGCTGATAAGATCATCAGGGTTCAATATACTCGTGTTGCTAAGATATATTTATTTCCTTTCCAATCTTATTTTGGGTGACTTTGATCGAAACGAAAATTCTCTATCTTGGGCACTAATCTCTTTCAAAGATAATAGTTTGGTTGTCATTTGTAAAGGTGGGAAAATGCTTTAGCTGATCGTGTGGAGTATGATTCTGCTGGTAATATCAAGACTCAGATTGTCAGGTCTCCTTTTGTTCAGGTACTTGTCATGGAAAGATCTTTTCATTTTCATTTTATTTTCATTTATGTAAACAACCTACTTTCCTGTTGTAGATTCCACTTGGAGTCACAGAGGACAGACTCATTGGCTCTGTTGATGTTGAGGAGTCTGTTAAAACAGGAACCACTGTTTTCCAGCCAGGCCTTCTTGCTGAAGCTCATAGAGGCGTATTATATGTTGATGAAATTAATCTTTTGGATGAGGGTATTAGTAATTTGCTTCTTAATGTATTAACTGAAGGAGTTAATATCGTGGAGAGAGAAGGAATCAGCTTTAGACACCCATGCAAGCCACTCTTGATTGCTACTTATAATCCAGAAGAGGGTGCTGTACGTGAACACTTACTAGATCGTATTGCAATTAATTTGAGGTACAGATCTTGTATTTAGCTAATAGAGCAAGCTGCTTATTTTTTACTAGCCTTCTCACCCTACAAATGGCGCACTTCTTTTGCAGTGCAGATGTTGCAATGAGTTTTGATGATCGTGTTGCAGCTGTGGGGATTGCAACAAAATTTCAAGAACATAGTACTGAAGTCTTTAAAACGGTTCAAGAAGAAACAGAATATGTAAAAACTCAGGTAGGCTTGAACAAAATTAGTGGTTTGTTTGCATGCTAGATTTTTATTCTCTTGATGGAAGGGATAGAATGTTAGATTGTAGGAATATAGTACTTAAGTCTTCAAAATGATTCAAGAAGAAACAGGATATGCAAAAACTCATGTAGGCATGAAATAAAATTAGTGGTTGGATGAAAGAGAAGTGCAGCTGGAGTTTTGTCTGATAGATGCATAACTTTGAAGCTAATGTTGGATTTTATAGGACTTCTATACAGCCCAATATGCTTTTGGGTATTGGCACTGGGAGGAAGGACTATAGTTAGATTATGAGTTGGTTGAGTTATGAATGAGGGGTATTTGCTTTTTTCAGAAAAGAAGAAAGAGAAAATAAAAAAGGAAGAGAATCATGAGGAGCTCCATAAGTTATAATTATATGACTATCATAGACTTCATAGTGTTAAGAATGTTACTGAGATTTATAAATTAACAATCAACGGTCTATGTGTTTTTATTTAATAGAAAAAGGAATGATCTATGCTTTTTTATTTATAAAGAAAAGAATGGTCCATGTATTTTTCTTTAATACACATGATTCCATGAATGAGGATAAAAATTGGTCCATGTGTTAAGGAATATAGTAAATATACTATAGTATTATGGAATTCACTATCCTGTAGTTAAGATGGTTGTAAGTGACATACAAAATTAATGTATAGTATTATGACAACTATCCTGTACATTAATTTTTCATGTATAGTATATATACAAGAAAAATAAAATAGCAGTTTTGATTACCATCTTTTTTCATTACAGGTTTATTTTCCATGATTTTTCTAGCAGTCAGTACAATAAGTTTGCCTAAAGATAGAGCTGTCTTTTTAAAGGGCCCTACACAAGTCCACTAAGGATTATTATCTTTAAGTATGATAAGAAGAATCAAGTAACTGAGGAAACTAAAGTACCAACTTTACTCTTGAAATATTTTGATAATATTATTGACATAGTTAAATATAATGCATGTGTACCCATAAATTGTAGGCAATAGATTTTGTTTCATCTTGGTATATTTGATACTTAGGTGGACTTTGTGATGTTGCAAGATAAATTTGTTGGATTTGTTTCCCTTTGTTTACATGTTACAGATCATTTTGGCGAGAGAGTATCTAAAGGATGTCATTATAAGCAGAGAACAATTAAAGTACCTGGTTTTGGAAGCCCTTCGAGGTGGTTGTCAGGTTTTTACTGTGAAACTTGTATTAAGATTGGAGAAATTTTGCATGAGTTTCATTTTTCTCCTTTTGGTTAAACAATATCAGGTGAAGCCATGAATCATGCTCCCAATGCATTGTCACCTAGTTTGAGCTGCCAACTGAGTTGAAGATTCATAGTATACTAAGGCTCTCCCTCTCCCTGAACTGCCTAGGACCAGCTTTGCTTTGCCAACTCCTGCCCCGGTATCTCCCGCCCCCCTCTCCCCTCATATAGCACTACAAAGGGTGGGGCGATAGAGCCATTTTTACTTTCGTCACAAACTTTATCTTTAGGGGCACACCACACCGCATTCCTAAATCTTAGTCCTAATTCATTGCCTACTATCTTGAAATAAACTCTCCTGTCAAGAGTGCCTTCCTTTGTCCACAAGCCTATGGTTGAAACCGATCACCAGCTGTCTGCCTATTTCTATTGTACCCATAATGAGAAAAGTACATTTGTATATAAACCCTCTTCTTTTGTTTTTATTTATTTTTTATTTTTTTTTTATCCCTTCAGAGTTTTTGATATATAAATCATGATTCTTATAGCTTAGAAATAATATAATTAAACTTTGCTTACATGATTTATGTTGTCTCAAACATAATCTAATAAAACATGTGAGATCTTAATAATACAGAGTAAAATGTAAAACAGTGCTGATTCTTATTGCTTAAAAAATATAAAAAAGTACATTTGTATATAAACCCCCTTCTTTTGTTTTTTTTTATTTTTATTTTTATTTTATCCCTTCAGAGTTTTTGATATATAAATCATGATTCTTATAGCTTAGAAATAATATAAGTAAACTTTGCTTACATGATTTATGTTGTCTCAAACTTAATCTAATAAAACATGTGAGATCTTAATAATACAGAGTAAAATGTCAAACAGTGCTGATTCTTATTGCTTAAAAAATATAATCTAAATGAACTTTGTTTTCATGATATATGTTGCTCCAAGCGACCTGGTGGTTGTGCGTTTGAGTCACATAAACCTCTTGAAGAAGGTGTAAGGCTGTGTACGTTTAGCTATCCCCAGACCCCGTATTGGCAAGAGCCATGTGGACCTCCCTTTTATTTTACCTTTTCTGATTCAGTATGCCATCTTATTGATGTGGAGTAAAGGAAATCTCTATTTTCATATTTTAACTTGTCCAACTGTTATCATTTTCTTTTGATTCGGATTACATGTTACATGTTTACTGTAACTGGACCTGAAGTTAACCATAAACTTTTCATTGTGAATATCAGGGACATAGAGCAGAGCTATATGCTGCCCGTGTTGCAAAATGTTTAGCTGCTTTTGAGGGACGAGAAAAAGTTACTGTTGATGACCTGAAAAAAGCTGTTAAGTATACTTCTGAAATATTACGCAGATCTTCTTTCCATAGATATGCACATGCACTACTATTTTTGCATATTACAAAATATTATTATTCAAAGCGTACATGCTACATCATTATCCCAACCAGGGAAGTACCATCATTTTCCTTTTACGAACATGCTAACCATAAGTACTAGAGTTATAATGTTATTGAGTAGAGAAGAACATAACATTAATAATAAAGAGCAAACAATCCACAATCTTCTTTGAACCTTTTGTTTTTCCCACAAAAATGGCAGGTACTAAAGTCTCTATGATCTTGTTGAGAATAATAAGAATAGAGAACAACTACATTTTGTTAATCAACTAAATTTGCCTTAAAATGCTTCAGAAGCATCTGTTCAAATAAGGTGGAAAACAGAGAGATATAAATGATGTTATTGGATATTTGAAGGTTAGGAAAACCCAAATAAATAAAAGGTTTTTGAAGAAAGGTTGAAATATTAAACTAGGGATTACGATAGCTTCATGGTGGGGGAGTTTGACTAAAGGAAGGGCTTTTCGCTTTGCAGTTTTGCCTGTTTGTATGAGAAGATAGAACATTTATAAAGAGTTTATTTGTATAATCCTTTTCAACCCGCTCTAAATAAGGTAAAAAAAACTTAAGTTGAATTCTGATGAAAGATTGGAGTCTTCCATTTCTGTCCAGAACTATTCATTCAGCTGTAAATAAGTTCATACAATATTTTTAAGAAATGTAGTAAAAGGAAATCCTAATCAACTCCAAACTTAGTGATTATCAGAAGAAAATCCTGACCTTCAGTGGCAGCTCAATGGGTAAAAGAGCAATATTACCAAGTTATGTGCAGTATATGAGAGATACTGACCAAACTATGCAATGAGAATTCCTGACAGCAACCAGAAAAACTATGAAACAAAGATATCAGCTCTGTTGTTGGTCCAACTCCAATGCGGCTGCTAAAATGATTCTATATCAGTTGCTCAACTGGCTTAATGTTAGGTTATATGATGAAAGAAATAAGCAACTAAAAGAGAGAGAGTAGAGTGAGAATGAAAGAGGAGAGCTGTTACCCATTAGGGCTGGCTATTTTGATATATTAAAAGCATGTTTTAGTTATTACCTTTAGAACCCCATTTTTTATAGTACTTATAGTATGACCTATAACTCATAACACTTTCAGGCTGGAGCATAAATATCTGTCACGTGCAGAGACTTTAAAATATTCTTTCTTCGAAAGCCTTCGTAAAGACATCTCCCAACTGATCCCTAAACTTAACATAGGACGTACTTATCATAACACATCCAGCCTTTTACAGGGATCACAAAATGACAATCCAGTTCTATGTTATTTGGCCTTTCATGAAATACCAGATTGCTCACAACATAATAATAAGCTTGACTATCACAAAACATTCTCATAGGAATACTTTTGCATACATTCATTTCTTGTAAAAGAGATTTTTACCCACATCTCAGATGTTGTGTGCGCCATAGCCCTTACTCAGCCTTGCCCATGATCTCTCAACACACTTTGCTTCTTACTTTTCCAAGTCACCAGATTGCCTCAAAAAAAAATTATAATAACTAGAGATAGATCTCTATCCATGCAACCACCTGCCAAGTCAACATTTAAAAAGCCAGTAACATCTAGATTAATAAAAGGCCTGAACATGAAACCCCTTCCTAGAGCACTTTACAGATATCTTTGAATATGATACTACCTCCCAATGGGGTTGACGTGGAGCTCTACGTATATAGACTGACAACTTCTACAACAAATGATATATCAGGCCGAGTGATTGAGATAATATCAACTTTCATAAATGTCTTCTGTATCTTCTCGGGTTCTCTAAATATTGAGATATATTAACTTTTGTACATGTCTGCCGTATCTTCTCCGGCTCTCTAAGAGTTCCCCTGTTTCATTATCATATTTGACATTAGGATCCATAGGAGTATAAGTATCAACTGGCTTAGCTCTCAACATTCCTGTCTCATTTAATAGATTAATGACATATTCATTTTATGAAAAGACACTACGATACCCCCAAATCCCACATCCACTATGTGTTAGGAATATCTAGGGTACTTAAGCAAGTCCCAGGAATCTAATGTTAACTTGAGCTAGTTTTGGAGGAGGCCTTGGGTTGTAAAAAATGGATAAGAGGAACCCAACCCATTTCCTATGTGAGGCTTAGAGGCCATAAATATGATGATGACTTCCTTCCGATGAGCAGGGCCTTAAACATATAAACTCCAACAGCTCAGTAAACTATTGGAAGCCAAACATACTAATAAACATCTTGTTTGTGAAACTTAATGTTTTCATCATATTTCATGAACTAGCGACTGGGTTTGCATAATCAAATAACTTTTGAGCTCTGCATCTTTGTAGTTCTGTCATTTATCATTATCTGCCGTATTACTTTTTCAATTGGGAAAATATACACAGAATTTTCATTCTGAGATATTACTACTTCAGGTAGAACTGGTCATTCTTCCTCGTTCAAGCATCACTGAGAACCCACCAGAACAGCAAAATCAACAGCCGCCACCTCCACCGCCCCCTCCACAAAATCAAGAATCTGGGGAAGAGGAAGAGCAGAATGAGGAGGAAGAACAAGAGGTTTGTTAAACATTGAAAAAATTTAAACTTCAAGTACAAATAGTTTCTGTGGGTTTCCTTTCCTTTTAGGTGACCTTTGCTATAAATCAAGTAATAATTGCGGTTACTCAATTGAAATTCTTAACTTTCATTTTAAGAGGGAAACACAGGTTTAACTATTATGCACAACTTCCCCATGTAACCAGGATGAAAATGATGAAGACAATGAACAACAGCAGGAACAAGTTCCTGAAGAGTTTATCTTTGATGCAGAAGGGGGTTTGGTGGATGAGAAGCTTCTCTTTTTTGCACAACAAGCACAGAGACGCAAAGGGAAGGCTGGGAGAGCGAAGAATATTATATTTTCAGAAGATAGAGGTCGTTACATTAAGCCAATGCTTCCAAAGGTTAGTTTGCACCCGTCCCTCCTCCTTCCCCTACCTTCCACCCTCCCCACTTCCCTTCCCCTTCTGTTTTCATTATGAAAAAGAAAAATAATGTGCTCTTTGATTTTCATTCCCTGTCATAACCTGGTGACCTTGCTTTTCTCCCTTTTCCTTTTCTCCTGGTGACTTGATGAGACTCATTAGACTAACATTATCTTGCAGTGAAATTTAGCTTTCTTGATTGGAAATTATATATTGATTTTAGTTTTACTTATCATCTAAATTTTTTTGGTCAAATTTTTTACTTATCATCTAAATTTACTTTGAATGTAAAAAACATGGGCAAATTTTCAGTTCCTTCTGTAGTGAATATGCAGGCCTCTTTTAGAACCTCAGAAATCTTAGAAATTCATGTTTTATTTGAATAATTTGTTTTACTGTATTTTATTTTATTTCTGATAAAGCTTTTCCTTTAACAGGGCCCTGTAAAGAGATTAGCAGTTGATGCAACCCTTAGAGCTGCTGCACCATATCAAAAGTTGCGTAGGGAGAAGAACACTCAAAGCGGTAGAAAAGTTTTTGTGGAAAAAACTGATATGAGAGCAAAGAGAATGGCACGAAAAGCAGGAGCACTGGTATTGACACCATTACTTGCACTCATCATTGTCAAATTACTTGGGCACTGAGGTTTGAGGATCTTCTTGTCCTGAGCACTGATGTGGCCCAATAAAATTGAGCCATGTGTTGCTCTTAAATATATAACCAAACTTGCTTTTAACTTTCTTAAACATACAACCGAACACCCTAGCAACCCCACCCCCACGCAGCCAACCCAGCTGCAGCCCCACCACCTCCCACGCTGCCGATGAGCCAAACCGCCTAAGACCCTACCCAACCCTTCCCTCTTCTCTCTCTCTCTCTCTCTCTCTCTCTCTCTCTCTCTCCAAACAAGCTAACAAAGAATCACCAAATTATGCAAGCAAATATGCAATAGTACAACCAGAAAATCACGAACACTAAAACCTTCAATTACATGAAATTATATTCTACTATGAGTAACTGAGTAAGAAAATGGAAATAGAACAAAATTTCACTGATCCGTGAAAATAGTTAGGGTCTGAGTGAGAGAGAGGGAAGGGGAGGGTTTCTAGCAGTGGGATTGTCGGCATTGGTGGTGGAGGTCGCCAGTGTTGGAGCCCCCACGGTGAGGATGGGAGGAGATGGTGGAGTTGCTGGGTTGAGTGGGTGGGGGTGGGGTTTCTAGGGTGTTTGGTTGTATGTTAAAAAAAATTAAAGCATGTTTGATTATATGTTAAGAGCAATACATGGCTCTATTTTATTGGGCCACATCGGTGCTCAGGATAAGAAGGTCTTAAAACTTCGGTACCTAAGTAATATATATGCTGAAAAGTTCTCTAGAGCAGATTTTTGCACTTTATTTTTGTGTGGATATCAGGTGTCGAGCAATCAGAAGTGGTGCTGAGCACTCGGAGTTACTTTTAAAAACTGCTGAGTGCTTCTTGCAACTATTGGTGCCACTTCCTTTGCTGTTTTTGACCCTGTTTCTTAATGGGTTTATTCCCATAGGGTGTAGAATGGCTTGTGGAGGCTACGTGTTTGGTCAAAATCCCAGTTTTAAGAATAAAAATGAACTATCGAGTGCTCGGCGCCTGGAATCTGTTAAAAAAAAAGAAAACAATTCGTTAGTCTGCTCTAGAGGACTCTATATATACTATCCCTGCAAGAAATCAAGCAAATCAGAAATCGTTTAGCTATCTGATTATCATCATCATTATTTCAGTGTTTCTTGGACACGTGTTCTTGATTTCGATTTGGCTAATTTTTTTGTAAAGATGATCATTGAATGGGACCCCAAAATTGGACAGTTTAGATCATGGGAATATATTGTGGAGTCGCCCCAACAATGTAGAACTCTGATTGGTTAGCTGCCCAAATTTTTTTCCATTTTTTGATGGGCTCTTAGGGTGTAGAACCAATGTAGGGTTTAGAGTTTAGGTTTTAACTTTGGACCTTAGGGTTTAAGTTAACTCTCGAGTTTACCCGCAAAACCTGTGAGTTAAAACTCAAACCCTAAGTCCTAAATGAGAGTGTTTTGGAGGATTATGAGGCACCAATCGATATTCCGAATGTGGGAATCGTGTAGGCAAAGCAGACTGATCGATTCGTATATGTGTGTGTGGGAGTGTGTGTGCGAGAGTGTGTGTGTGCGCATGCGTGTGTGCACGCGCTGTTGTTCATATAAGGTTATCACTGGTTAAAAATAAGTTTCTCAGTTTTCTGTGTGGCAAAAATGCTCCTGCTGTTTTTCATATAATAGTTATTGCTGGTCAAAACTTTCCTCATGCAACACGTAGAGTAGTGGGAAGTTTCTCAGTTTACTTCATGGCAGGTTATATTTGTTGTTGATGCAAGTGGAAGCATGGCATTGAATCGAATGCAGAATGCAAAAGGTGCAGCACTCAAGTTACTAGCAGAAAGTTATACAAGCAGAGATCAGGTGACAAAAAATTACATTTAACTTTAAAGGGATGAGACTACTATGAGTTTAGTCCAAAGGAGATTTCTTCTGATTATTTTTCTTGATGAAAAAGAAAAAAAAAAACGTAGAGGAAAGGTAGAGTTTGTACCAAGTAAATGTTGACATGTGATTATCTTGAATTAAAAGTTTTATTATCTACTTGTTGATCTAGAAAAAAAAAAAATTCAACTTAAAAGCTGCAACTGCCATGCTCTAAATATTAGATGATATGCTTTAAAATATTTGCACATGCACATCAGTAATCAAATATTTCCAAATTAGAAGTCATGTCTTAGAAAATTCATACTTTTGAAGAAGTCTTTGCTTATGTTAAAGTCTATAAGGTGAAGGTTTTTTCAGTATGAAATTATTAGAGTCCCTAAGTACAGAACATTTATAGGGCTGGCTATCAACTGGGTATCAGTTTGAGTTTTATGGGAGGTTTGTATTAGCAATACTACAATAACATAACACAGAAAAATTAAACTGGGAAGGGAATAATTATGGTGGTGTAAAGAGTCCTGTTCAAAAGGTAAGCACTCGTATATATTTAGTATTGTATATGCATGTCGCAGAAAGTTGTACATTGAATTGTAGAAGTTATTTTACGTAAAAGGAGATGTAATCTTTAATACCATCAATGTTCAAAATTAGGTTTACATGATGATGATTTTCTATTGCTTCATTTGTGTAATAAATCTGATTTTCCCTCAAATTGCTACAAGTTTTTAAGATTTTAATATTAGGTAATCTATGTGTGCTTTGAATTAGCAAACCATGAAAAAAAACATAATAAGAAATTTATTGCTATGTGATATATTGGCTTTCCTGGAAATTGTAATAATGTGAACTGTTAATATCAAATAGGTTTCTATCATTCCTTTCCGTGGAGATGCTGCAGAAGTTCTTCTGCCTCCTTCTAGATCTATTTCAATGGCAAGAAGACGTCTTGAGAGACTTCCATGTGGTGGAGGTTCTCCCCTTGCTCATGGTCTGACCACGGTATGTAGGCCCACCCCCCCCCCC
>QANT01000257.1:0-18733 GCA_003254885.1 Purshia tridentata
TCCTAGGCAAAGAAAAAGAAAATATTAAATTTAGAATGTTTTCATTTGGTCTATTCTATCATGCATCTGACTTTGAACCAATTGCAACATTCCTCTGTCATTCTTTTAAAAGAGCAAACATATAGTACCAAATGGGGCATCAAGTAAAGGATTGATTTTGGTGGCTGCCCTGGAAATTGTGAATGTTCACTTTCCATCCTTGATAAGATAATTGTGCTGATGATTTCTTGTGACTTGTGAGTATACACTTCTTTCCAAATAATTTGTACATGTGGAACTGGTACCCTGTTTTTCTAACATCTTCTCTGAAGCACTATTAATGATGCAATGACAGCATTTATGTATTAATTTTCATTTCGAATTTTCTTCTTTTTCTTTTCTGCTTTGCAGATTTTACAACTTTCAGCTGCGGCATATGCATTGTTGTAATTCCACTTTTTAATTTTACAGCTTTCAGAAAGGCTACATGGTGGTGGGTGGTCTTGACGAGAGTGTTCCCAGGATGTCTTCCTGTGCTTATCCTGCGTATGTATGAATATGTCCATCACATCTTAGATTGTGTTTTCCTTCTATTTGTGTATAAACTTAAATTCTCATTTGTGTGGTCAATTTAAGTTTCAAATTTGTCTATTATGTTCAGTTTGTGTAATACTACTACTTGATCCAAATAAACCAATAATTAATGAAATTAAAAGTAGATTAAAACTAGTTGGTAAAAGCTAGCTTCTGCCAGCTCTGGCTATTGACATTTTATTATCATGCATCACAACTGTCAGGTAAGATTAAGGTTGTTGCAGCCTTTTCTTAACTATTAAGTCAGCACATCTAATAACACATGTCTAACAAATATACCTTGAGACCAATGTTCTATTTCATACCTGGATTAAGCCCAACGTACAACACACTCCCGAAGACAAGGTTAAACAAGGTTAAACAAGGTTAATTTGTTGTTCCGGTAAATTGTTGGTCTCTATAGTACAAGGGTTCATAACATATCAAATTGTACACCAAACAAGAAAATAACTACTTCTCAAAAGTTTGCAAGGGCCATGGCCCTCTTAGTCCCGACGCAAGCCGTAATTGGAAATATGAGATCACCACTGTAATTTTCTATCAAATATCTACTTGTCCCCACCTCCGAACATCCCCATCATGTCTTTACCAGAACCCATTTGCTTCATCAAGTTCTGTAAGCCACCCATGCCACCAATTTGCTTCAGCATCTGGGGGGGAAGGACTTTGCTCATGTGCTGCGCATTCATATTTCGGGATAGTGCACTCATTTCACCCTTTTTCGGAATCTTAAGACCTTTCATCTTGCTCCATATCTTGGCAAGGCGCTTGTACTCTTCAAACATCTCCATTACTTCCCTAAGTTGACGACCAGAACCCCGTGCTATCCGCATTATACGTGATTCATTTATGAGTTTTGGATTTGTGCTATCCAGCTCTGCAACAAACACTAAGCTATTCAGAAAAATAAAATTCAGTTGAACAAGATGTACTCAGTAAAAAAATGTAAGTTTCTTCGGGTATTTCCCTTAGAAATAAACAATAGTGTTATTCCTGCAACTATGTGGCTTCATACACAAAAACAAAACCCAAATGGCCTCAACTTACCTTCATTTGTCATTGAGTCCATCATGGTCATGTACCGCTTAATCTTTGCCTGACTTTCCTTTTCACGACCTTTTGGCATTAATTCAGCACTAAATCCTGGAAGCATTGAAAAGACCTACATAACAATAAATCATTAGCTTGCAGCAGAATCCTCTCAAGAATGACATGAATGAGAATTGTACTTAACAGCTTGTGTGTGTGCATGTTCGGGAGGGAGGGATGGAGGGAGAGGGAGAGAGGGGGAGAGAGAGTCTTTAGTAAACGAAAAGGCATATAGTTCAAACCTATATTATCTAAATACCAGCAAGAAAGGTCAAAGGATAAAAGTTAGCATTACAGTTACTTTTCTTGTTCTGACCTATATCTAAAGGATAGAGTCGACCTATATTATCCGTGGGCTGTTATAAGGCTAATAGCCCACAGATAATCATCAATATGATTCTGACCTCCCAAATCTTTTATTATTCTGACATCCATTACTGAGTTTGATACTTCAACTGCATTGACATTTTTTTCTTGCTCTTTATTTTTAATGAAGTGTGTTGGTTAGTAAATTTTATACATTACATAAACTACTCGAGCCATCAATAATATGGTTTATTTCAATTCAGTAACGACAATCAGGGAGGGGAATTCAAAGACCTCTTCTTTGGAAGAGAGGTGTAGCTACTATTGACTAACTAATCAGCAGCGTTTGAGAACTGAAACCAGAACAGAAAAGCAATTAAATGGGTAGTGGAACAGAAAATGGGCATAAACTTGATTTGAATAAAAAAGCCAAATTTAGGGAACGGTAAAGTCAAATGTAGGAAACAAGGAAACCCAACCTGATTTGAAGAGAAGTTTGGAGATTTCTCAACTAACTAATCAGCAGCGTTTGAGAACTGAAACCACAACAGAAAAGCAATTAAATGGGTAGTGGAACAGAAAATGGGCATACTTTATTTGAATAAAAAAGCCAAATTTAGGGAACGGTAAAGTCAAATGTAGGAAACAAGGAAATCCAACCTGATTTGAAGAGAAGTTTGGAGATTTCTCAAATTTGGAGAAGGTTTAGGTAAGGTCCTTTTTTGTTTTTTTTGGCCTTTTCTCAAATTTGAACTTGGTTTTAAAGTGATCTTTGCTATAACTAAGTTTGGGGAAGAATTCAGGGGAGAAATGTGATTCTAAAATAAAAAGTACACTTTTCCCCTAGTCGTGAACCTAATATGTTGACTTTTCCCTATTCGTGAACCTAATATGTTGACTTTTTCCCTAGTTGTGAACCTAGTATGTTGTTATTCGATTTAAAGCCATACCACATATCTACACCCTAATTACGCCTAGATAAAAGAGGCACATTATAGTTAAAGTTCTACAAAAGAGAGTAACCTGGCTTATTGGACCCATTTTAAGTATGTTCTGGAACTGCTCGTACATAATCCTTAATGTAAAGTTCCCTTCTGAAAGCTTTTGCAGAAGCTCTGGTTGTTGATCCATAGGAACAACTTCATGAATCTTGTCCATAAATCCAGACCAATCGCCCATGCCTAATTGTAAAGACCATTGTTATTTAAATATTAAAAGCATTCATTGCAGTTTAAGCAGAGCTCAAAACTTGAAGTGCCAAGACTGAACAAAAAAGGAGTGTGCACACCTAAGAGACGGCTGACAAATGGCTTAACATCAAAAACTTCAAACTCATCCATATGCTCTCCTGTTCCAATAAATATAACAGGACTCTTTGTTGCTGCAACACTGCAAACATATATAAAATGAAAATCGAGTTGTCAAAGAATCAGATATTAATGAGCCAAGATTTATGTTCTGATACGCTTTAATTGAAATGAACAAGAAGTTTTCATTTATAAAATATTGAAACCAAACTAGAACATAAATTAAATCTCAGCTAAAACAAGAGAATATAAATCAAATCCATAGAATTATGTTAAAAATGAATTTTGGGCCATGTTTTTTGTCAAACCATGTTTATAAGAATAAAAAAAGTGAGAAGCGGAAAATGTTTAGGGCACTGTTCAAAAGTGCTTAATCTGAAAACTCTAAAACACTACCTCTCAAGTCAAACCATAATAAGGACTCAGGTCTAATCTCTAGACATTAATTTTGTAGGCACTTCATTGAATTTAGTTTACACTGTTATTTCCATAGTTTTCTTTTCTCCGTTATTTCATTAATCTCCCATGCATCGCACAACTTGGAAACTAGTCTAAGAACTAAAACAAATACTATGTTTCCAGAGGAAACCTCAATGAAACATTGTCAAGTCAGATAAATCAATGCATTTAGACCCAACAAGAGAAATCAGACAAGAAAAAACAAAGATCCAACTAAAAGCTATAAAATTATAAATTGCAATAATTTCGTAAAACTTACGCACTAAGAGCACCACCTCCCTTTGCGTGACCATCCATTTTGGTAACAATAACAGCTCCAACTGAAACACTTTGCTTAAATGCTTGAGCTTGATCAAATGCAGCCTGACCAATACTGCTATCCATAACAAATATAACAAGATCTGGTTTCTGGAAGATGAAAAGCAAAAAATTAAAAGAGAGATATTATGAACTGAACACAATCAACCAGAAAGTTAACAGAATATTAAATACCAGAAATATACCGTTGCTTCAGCAACTTGACGCATTTCTTCAAAAAGAGCAGCTTCTTGTTTGTGACGCCCACTGGTATCAACAATTATAAGATCGCAATTCTCCTTTTTGAAGGTTTCCACACCTTCAACTGCAATTTTCACAGGGTCTGACTCCATATAGCTGCAAGGGTAAAAGACCAATAATCAACTGAAACGGTAAAAGCAGCATTTTCAGAACAACAAATTGTAATCCAAATATCAAAATACAACCATTTTTTTAATAGGAAGACTAAAATACAACCATTTCTATATAAGAATCTAAAATTTGCCTTCCATTTTTCTTTTTTTCATATCCACTATTAAGAAATAACTAATATGTTAGAATTCCAATGTTTGTGAAACAAATTTTTCAACATTCTCAAACTTCAAAACTCTTATCATGATTGTAGTTTTACAAAGAAAAGAAAAACATAACCAGTAGATGGTAAAAAAAAGTACCTTCCATAAAATGGAATCTTAGCCTTAGTGGCATTCTGCTTCAACTGATCAAACGCGCCAGCTCGGAATGTATCAGCACAAACCAGGGCAGGCTTCCAACCTTTTTTCTGATGATAATATGCATATTTTGTACAAGTTGTGGTTTTTCCAGACCCTGAATGTTTTAAACAAATTAATCAGCATGATTTGATTAAAAATAGAAATGAAATAGATAAGCTCCCAGTAAATTAGATAAAGAAACAACATGCTTCAATTCAAAATACACTTTAAGAAAAAAACAAAGAAAATCTTTCCAGAACATGAATCAATCCTTAATATATTTCTCTCATATAGCCAGTTCAAAACCTAACTTGCTTTTGAAAATTGCATCAATTGCACATGAGAAATGTCAAAAAATCCAATCAGAATGAAAGTGATCCATTGGCCAAGATACCTTGTAAACCAACAAACATGACAACACTCGCTTTCCCTTTTTTTGGAGTGAAAGATGGCTTTCCTGGATCCAGCATCTTGCAGAGTTCATTGAATATAGCCTGGAAAGAAGAAATACTTCATTACAAAACAGCAGAAAACCAAGAGAAAATAACAAAAACAAAATAAATCATATAGCGTTAGAGAAAATGGTGTAGGAAAACTAAAGACCAAACAACAAAAAGGGATACCCCACAGTAAAAGTGGCCTTAACATACTAATACCCAAGAAAATGAATCCAAAAGGCAGCTGTTAGAAGTATCCATCTCCATCTCCATCTTCTGTCATACTCAGAACTCTAAAACCCAAAATATTCTTTGTCAAAATACAAACCTTGACGCACATAAGGTAGGCTAGACATGATAAAAAATCTATCAACTACTTCTTGTTTCTCACTATTTTCTTAAAAAAACGCATAGATTAAAAATTTAAAAGGAAGGACTTTATGTGAACACCCACCATATACTTGGGGGCAACAGGAAGATTCTACCCTGCTCAACTGCTATTTGGCTTTTCAAAACCGAAATTGTTTTACAAAGCAAAATTAAACTAAACTTTTGGATGAAATTCTTTATGTCAGCATTTCTAAAGTCCCCTACATACCTTATTGTTGATTCTACACATGCTATTTACAACTATATTAGATGTTAATAATATTTTGTCAGGAAAAAGAGACCATATTAAAAAATCGAAAATGGTGTAGCCAATCATATTTCTAATACGAAGGTGCTGCAAGGCAGTGTAAAAATTGAGCCAAATTAAGTTCTTCCAGTGAAACGAGAAGGTTGAGTTTTATTGATTAAGGCATAAGCATATTGACCATGAATTATTAATAGAAAGGCAACAAACTAGACTTTTCGTATATCTACATATTTCCATACACAATTAATTTCTCAAGGTAAATTTTGAACTGTCTTAAAATCCAATAAAGCAATATAAGCAAACCCAATGCTTTAAAACTAAGAAACCAGAATGCCCCGTGCACAAATATAAGGCAAATCAGACTAAGCACAACAAAAAAATACATGATGTTCATAAATTCAATATAAAACCAATTACTAAGCCCCAAATATCAAAAAATTACCAACTTAATGACCTCCCAAGCAGACGTATTTATCGCTCGTCACTAAACCAACCATTCAGAATCAAAAAATTAAATGCTTAAGAGTGAATAAAGAATGTACTTGTTGAATGATCTTGCGCTTGTTGTGACCAGCTGCGAGGTCATCCAAATTGACGATCTTTTTTATATTCGTTTGCATGTCACGGACGAGCTTGAATTGCACATCGGATTGGAGCAGAGCGCGAGTGATCTCATTGAGGCACTCGTTCAGTACCTTCTCGTCGATCACCGTCGCATTGCTCATCTGCTGGAGAGCACGTGAAATGCTCCCCCCCAATTCCGCTAACACCATTTTCGCTGAGTAAAGGAGAAGAATTTGACGTTGTTGGACGGGAATTTGGGAATGGATTGCAAATTCTGGGATTGGGTTTGGGTGGTGAAAATTAGGGTTAGGGTTTTGAGTGAAATCAGAACCCAAGTGAAGTCTCTTCTTCTTCCTGATTTGTGAACTTGGGTCAAAACAAAAGCGAACAAAAAATTGTGCTGGAAAGTTTTTTTTACTCCCCCCCAATTCCGCTAACACCATTTTCGCTGATTAAAGGAGAAGAATTTGACGGTGTTGGACGGGAATTTGGGAATGGATTGCAAATTCGGGATTGGGTTTGGGTAGTGAAAATTAGGGTTAGGGTTTTGAGTGAAATCAGAACCCTAGTGAAGTTTCTTCTTCTTCCTGATTTGTGAACTTGGGTCAAAACAAAAGCGAACAAAAAATTGTGCTGGAAATTTTTTTTTTTTTTGGTGGGAACTGATTTTGCCATTTTGGGATGGGGCAATGGACCGGGTTTTGGAATGGGCCTAATGCCACAAAGGGCTCAATGATTAATGGTATTTTGGTAGTGGGCCCAGTTTTGAGCTTTGTTCTCAATGACTACTTGTTCCGCAGCGTGACGTGTCATGGGTTCTCCATTCTCGTCTTGTCTTAATTATACGTTTCATGGACCTCATCGACGATGCGATTGGGGGTTGGCTAGAAGAAGTCTTCTTCAACCTCCATCACTTGGTTTCTAGTTTTTGCCACATTTTTAGGCCAACTTCTAGCACTAATTTACCCTATCAAATCTTACTAACTTATACTTGTTTTAAAGTTAGTAACATGATTTTTACAACCATATAAGTATATTTTAAACTAGAGCTCTAGAACTCAAGTTATAAGGCTTGAAAGTAAGCCACATGAAACTGCAAATTTTCTGTAACAAAAAAAAAGTATATATATATATACATATATATAAATTTTTGAGTTCCTTTCTTTTTCATTTTCTTTCAAGTACAAACCTCATAACATGTCACTAGGTCTAACCAGTGGCGGATTCAGGATTTTTAACTTGGGGGGTCAAAGTTAAGATACTTTTCTAGCAAAATTTTTTAAGTACCACCACATACTTGGGATTTATATACAATAATAGATATATCTTTCACTCCAGCTCTAACATTGGGGGGTCACTGTCTCGAGTCTTGGGGGTCACCGTCCACATAGAGAGGCTGCTAATGACTAAATGGTCTGGTGGTTGGGGGGTCACCCGACCCCCCTACTTTGGCAATGGATCCGCCACTGGGTCTAACCCAGTAGAAGTACAAACCAAGAGGAACGCAACCCAATAGAAGCACAAACAAAGAGAAGCAAACTCACTAAAGAGAATGCAAGATTGCACAAACGATCGCAGAAACCCACTACAAACATAGCCCAACCAAATACAAACAGATAGATATGAGAGAGGTAGATGAATATGAAGTTTGACTTATCTAGTAGGAGCTAGGGAATGGACAAATTTGCATCCCAAAAAAGAAAACCAAAATCAACGATGATCAGAAGGATAGATCACGATCAAATACTGTATTATTTTTTATCATACATAGAACTTGTGATAGCCTCTATCAATCATTGATTATAAAATAAAATAGAGAAAAAAATTTGATAAAAACATGTGGCTCGTCTTTGCTCCAACACAAATCGACTACATGCTATGCCTATTTCATAAGATGACTAGATGGGAAATTTGGTTACAAAACCCCAGATGCGTGTGTTTGAGCAAAACGTAATCTAGTTACAAAGTAGTCGCCGAGTCCAAAATCGATGAGACGAAACAAGCATAAAGCCGAGTCCAAAATCGATGAGACGAAACAAGCATAAAGCCAAGAGAGAATGAATGACCATAAATGGCACACAGATAAAAAAAAAAAACTGAGGGAGGACAAATCGATGAGACGAAACAAGCATAAAGCTAAGAGAGAATGAATGACCATAAAGGGCACCTCCAAACCCAATATTCACACAATGGCACACAGANAAAAAAAAAAAATCTGAGGGAGGACACTTAAGAAGATGAAAGCAATTGCAAGGGCTGCAAAAAAAACTAAAAAGGGACGGCCGAAAACTAAAAAGCCAGAAAAGATCAAAAAGAGCCCAATAATCAACCAAATGACAAAGGCCAGCAAATAAAAAATAAAAAAAAAGGCAGGGACAAAAGCGACTTCTCTAACTACAGTAGCACTTCCTTGGACTTTTAGCATATATAAGATTTCTTCTAAATACCAGTCGATATACTAATTTTAATAAATTTAGCTTCTTAAATAATCTTCTTCCTTCCTCACTAAGTCTAGAACATAATTTCCCATGAGTTACTTATCCAATTTTTAGAAGACGAAAAGTGCAAAACAAAAACAAAAAAAATAGAAATAAAATATACAAGGCAATACTGAATCAGATTATAATAGTGAACCTTGGATTCAGTCTAGAACATATTTACACCTTGTTCTAATACATGAACTGACGAAAGAATTAATAATCATAGCTTACATCTACAGACATCTAGAACTCCCTTTGAACACAGCTTTACACACACTACTATATACATCTGTGTATTATTTCTTCTGTACGACAAAGTCTCACTTTTATCAAACCCATCACATGTTATCAGTCAAATGTATATACCATGGTCCATGAACACTAACTGATATGGTGGCTGCCACCACTAAGACTTCAGCAGCTTCCACCACGCTGTCAGTCAGCACAGCAGCTCCAACTTGCCGGAGTGCTGTTTCTGCTAATTTTCTTCCAAGGGGTCCACTTCCCCCAAGCACCACTCCTCTTGCAGCCATATAAACAGCACGGGAGACCCTTTCAAACACCGGATCCCCAGCTTGCAGGCTCTTGGCTAACATCCTGGCAATAACTAACTTCCTTGATTGAAGCTTCTCGCTGTCTACAACTTCCTTGCCATTGGTTGAGAAATCACTAATTGATTCAACAATTTCTTCCATGCCGGCATCTTCAACACTGTCCAAGATCCCCAAAAGTCGCTCGATGCATCTTGATACTATGCCCTCCATGTCTGTTGGGCTCGCTATCACCCTCTCACTTAGGAGGGTTTGCCGGCAAATAAGTATGCTGCATTTGAAATGATTTCATTTAGAAAGCTGCAATACAGTTGCTTATTCATGAACTTAAATGACAGAGAGAGATATATATCTGAGTTTACCTTATAGAAGTAACAATAATTTTCTGGATTTGAGCCTGAACAGCCCTCAGCCTAGAAAGGTTAAGCATGAAAGTCTCCGGGAGAGCCTCTTCCGTCAGACCAGACACACCACTTACCAACTTCAATAAGCCAAGCCTCACCAACAAATCAACTCTTTCTCCCTTACATTCTGGTTGTTGATTACCTGGTCCAAAAAAAAAAAACTGTCATTCTAAAAAATGCAGAATTCACCTTCCAATTACAAACTTCTCCATAAAAGAAAAATTACCAAGTCATTCCACCACACACCTGTGCTACTTCTAGAAGAAGAATTCAGATTTGGTTTCAAAAGAAAGCTTCCACCACTTCTAAGGGTGGCAGAAGGAAGAAACCCTTGAGATGAATTATCACTGCTCGTCAAATTTGAGCAAGCGATTGTGTGTTCTTGCCACTCATGGTCTTTGCAATTCCACACAGATGAAAGCCACTGCACTGTCAGTGGTAGAGAAGTACTGGCATCAGAGGGAGATCCATGGCAACTGGCAAAAGAATTTCTAAGGTAATGCACGCCAGTCGGCCCCTTTAACAAAGGTTCCATAATTCTTATGCGTGCTTTGCTAATATCTCGTTTGAGCACCTGCCACAAAAAATCAACATTACACAATGTTTGGGAGGAATTTTGGTATTCTACATCACATTACGACACTTGAATCCCCTGAACTCTGTCTTAGCTATAAGGGGGAAATTTTTTTTTTTATCATTTAACAGATTAACAAAACTATTAACAATTATACCATAGAATTGAACCATCCATCTACAATTCCCATGCAATAATCCACAAATACTATTAAAATAAATAACACACCAATGATTTGATAAAGGAAGAAATTAATATAAAACACATAAGCTCCTGTAAAGGTTTCCACAAAAAGAACAGCCAGAAAAGTTGTTTCAGATGTACCAAAAAAACAAGTGAAAAAGCATGAAAACACACCTGAATCTGCTCTAGTACAAAACGGAGACCCTTGATCATTGCAACAACACTTGAGCAGTTGGACTCATCCCTGGTTTGGCATATCTCATCTAGTTCTTTCCTTAAACTCTCGTGTGTGGCCTTCATTTCATCATCATTTGCTGGAGAGGTGAGCCTCCGCAATGTGACCAATGAAAAATCTAGTATTTTACCCAGGTAATCAATGTCCAGGCTACCAGATCGTAGCACCTAAGGAGAAAAAAAAAAAAAACCAAAAAGTTAGTATTTCACACATGCTTGTCACGTTGCTGTTGTTGAAGACACTGATGCTGTACCTGAGAGAGAATGTCCACATCAATAGCTTCAACAATCTCTTGTTTCCAGCTCTGTGGAGCCATCTCGCAGATTTCATTCCTCACCTCCCTCATGAGGTCAACGATCCGGTCATAGTTGGGCTCATCCTGTTTTACAGATTCCATTATGCCATCCCAGAAAGCCTTCTCCATTGTCTTTCGTATCTTTGACTGAAAATAATAAGATGACCAAACATGAGTGTTGAGATTTGTAACTCTTCATCAGGTGTAAAACATAACAGCAAACGAAATTTTCTTTTAATAATATCCTGTCTGGTCAATAACTCAGAATTTGTAGATGAATAGAGTAAACTGAGAATATAAGAATAAGAAATAAAACATTATTTACAAGTTTGTCAACATCCAAAGCAATAAAATCTACATCTTTCACGAAAAGCCACCGATACTAGTTATAAAATATGAAAATGAGCTAACCTGTACATTGTTTTGATCTTCATCAGTAGCATTGAAGATATGGTCAAAAGCTTGGTTCTGTTCATGGAGAAACTCATTCACAATCAATTCATTCTCTGTGACCAGATTTTGGGAAGAAGATCCAAGCTGTTCGCCCAAATTGATTTTTGAAGATCCTTTACGATGAGTAGTATCATCTTCCCTAAATAAGGAACGAACTACACGGCCTGGCCTACTTCTCTTATCTGAGCTAGCAACAGAAGGACCAGCTGTTGAACTAGGTGAGGTCGGAGAAATTAAATGTGTGGTTAGCAACCCTGATGGGCTTCCATTTTCCTTAGCTTCAAAGTACTTAGACCGTGTTTCAGATAAAGCAGATTTCATACGCTCAACTCCTGCATCTCCATGTAGGTGTTGCACTTTTTCCCTCAATAGCTTTTGGTCTTCTGAAACCTACATCAAGAGAAGATTCAAAATGTCAACCACTAAATGAGACTGAAAAAAATTGTCTCAAAATAATATTGATCCCAAATTTCTTCAATGTACATTTGCAAAATTAGTCTAAAAGTTCACAAGTATGCTTTTCATACTCCGAAAAATTACAAAACATAATCATGAAATGTATATTTTCTAAAAAATGTGCACATTGAGTTCTCAAGGAATACTGAAGTATGAGAATTCACAAGAATGCAATAAGAAAAGATAGAGTATAAAGGGAAAGTCTTGTAAATCTCTCGTTAGTTAGCATAGAGAGTATGTGTGAGAGAGAGAGAGAGAGTAGAAACTCTGAGTAATTAATGTTCCTTTCTTTTCCTTTTCTTTTTTTCCTTTTCCTATGCTTATGATAACCTCGAATCTAAGTGCTACCCTTCCCATCCCAATGCCACTTGAGCCACTCATGGATTGGGTTGACTTGTGTTCACGCAACCTAAATTTTATTTACAAATCTAACATATCTAAAAGATTAACAATTAATAACATATGGTCAGGAAGTCTCCTCCTATACATAAATCAAACGATACTGAAGAAGAAAATTTTGTTTTCTATTGTTTTCTCTTTACTGATGAAGAACCAAACAGTCTCAAATATACATGTCGTGTATGTTTAGACAATTTCTTTCATTAAAAAAAGAAAAGAATAATAGATCTAATATAGGAAAAATGTAATACGATACACAGTACCTGTTTCTGAATAGCCTTCATATCATGAGTAAGATCACCACTATCTCCTTCAGGAGTAATCTTGCAAGTTTGAATCATGGAGAGCTCCATCTGGCACGCTGCTCTCACTAAATCTTCTTCCAACAACTGTGCATCCTTAACCTTCCACACCACAAAGCAGTTCAAGTAGGAACACCATGCTTTATCAAATGCTCCAAGCTGAGATCTGAAGGTCAAACGTTTGGACAATGAGGAGTCCATCTCTTCATCAGAACTGTGTATGGGGCCCTCTAATATAACTTTAAGTAATAACTCAAATTCTCTAACAAATTCTTCTGCAGATTTGACTAGAGAAATCTCATGCTCTCCTCGGCCACTGAAAACTGCATCTGGATGACCCAAAATCATATAAGCACAAAGAACCACTCTCACTGGATACCTTGATAATTTAGCTGAAGTTCTAGCAGTTTCCCTGACAGAACATGTTTTCTTTGCCTCTCTGCTCCTCAAAGGTGTTCTTGGTGTAGTCCTCCTCTTTGGTGAAGCAACTCGTTTGAGGAGGTGATCTATGTTATCGAAACTGGATGGATAATTTATAGAGGCAACAGCCCTAGAGACTTTTAACCGGCTTTCAAGTCGGTCAAGTAGAGCTTTCACAATCTGAAGGGTATCAGTTGATTCAATAAGAATTGCAAGCTGCTCAAACGGCATTGGCTTGGCACTCTTTTCATTAATTTTCAAGGCATCATAAGCATTTGCCAAAGCAAAGGTAGTTCTCCTCAGCCTGAGGAACCGCCTCCAACACCTATTAAAACTCAAAATCAATCTTAAGTGAACAAAGCAATAAATTTCCAACAGCAGAACATGTGAAATTAATCTAATTTTCAAAACTGTTACAACCACCAAACAATAGCAAGCTAAACTCAAGTACACAGCATTAGAGATAACATATTTCCAACCACAACAATCAATAAAATCTTTAGCCTTTGCCAGGGTCACGAAACATCTACTAGGCAATAGCAAGTTAACCCTAAACAAGGCTACCAACTTGTCCCTGGTTTTTCAAATGCTTCATTTGTCTATAAGCTCATTGCAATAAATTTTTACCTTGCTAACTTTCTGGAAAGAAGATCAGCCTGCTTGTGCATCCTATTCCAACTCACTTGAAAAGAATTCTGTAGCTTTCCTCTTTGTCTTAAATATTCTGCTCTTTGTCTTTTTGCCTAATGTCAAAAAAAAATTTTTTAGGAACACTAGAATCACCACAAAGGGTTACCAGCAAACTGAAAATAAATGTTGTATACATAATTTCAAATGAAATGCATACCCTTTGCAAGCGGTCTTCTAGCTGATCCCTCTTTGCCCTCCTTTCAATCTCACGTTGGTGAGAGACAGACTCGGCCACTCTTTGCACTTGCAACAACCTTGCACAAGCCCTCTTCTTCTCTGCTTCCAGATACCCCAATCGCTTTTTTTCAGCAGCTGCACGTTTTTGGTTAATTGCAGCACGTACACGCTCCTTGTACTTGTTCTCCCAAGCCATCTTTCGCAATAATGACTGAGATGACCTCTCCTTTAGCGTGGCCCTTCTTTGTCTATAAGCCTTGAGCAAAAGCATTCTATTTGCCTCTGCCTGCTGAAAACGTGATTCCACCTTTGAGCCAAGCTTTTGACGTTCCTTCTCAAAACGCATTTCTACCCCACTTTTAGCAGCTTGCCGCACTTCATCCAACTTAGCTAAGCGCATCTGAGCCTTTTCCAGAATGCTCAACCTGTTGGTTCAAGAGTGAGCAACAGAATACAGGAAATTAATCCGGTCCTGGAGACTGGAACTAAGAAGAGACCAAATTAATCACAATGTGTGAGTAAACCAAGACTGAATAATCATGAGCAAAACACATGAATAAAATACACTCTCAAGGAGTTCTTTTTTTAATATTGAAATCCTTCAGAAAGAATAGGGACATAATCAAACGGTTCTGGACCATAAAAACATTAGAAAGTTACGTTAAGCATCCTCATAAGAAAATGATGATAATCAAAGAAAGATGAGCTTAATCTAAACAACTGCAAGTTTTACCTTTTCTTCTCAGCAGCTAGGAGCTTGGCCTCTAGGCGCTGACCAAGGTCTTCTTCTTGAGATGAGGATCGAGAGGGGCTTCTCTGCTTTGGTCGTGCCTTGTTTGACAACTTTTCATAGTATTCCTGTGCTCAAACATATTCATGAAATCGGAAATGTCAGAGTTTTGGCAAAAATTAAATACAAACGCTAACACGCTCAACAAGTGATAAAACATTTTAAGTCACACAAAGTTGTATTCCCCAGAAAATAAAAATTTCCAAACAAGATCAAAATATCATTACAAAACCTTTGCCAAAAAAGGGAAAAAAAATTTTAACAGGATGAATTAAATTAGGTAATCTGTAATTGTTTCAACTACCAAGAAAAGACTTTTGATCGTGTAAGACACAAAAACATAGACACCCATGTGAAAAGAAAGAAACTCAGAATTTCAAAACAGGATTCAAACAACCTCACCTAACTCAAGAAAACCCAACACCCTTCAAAGTAAAGATATAAAATTCTTTCAACAATTTTTGAAAATCAAAAATACAAATTAAAATATAAAAGAACTCTTATATGTTGGTAATTTCCGTTCAATTCTGATCAAAATGATTGTAAAAGAAAACAATAGCGAAAAAAAATTGGAAATCAACTCAAAACTTGCAACTACAATTTAAGAAAAACAAACGTAAAAGTGTATGACAAATCATGGATCTTAATTATTTATCTAAATCATTCAGCACCGGCTAAAAAAAGTTAAAAGAAAACAAAAAAAGTTCTTCAGTGAACTATTTGGCTCAGTTTCAGTCGTTCAATTTCGGCATACCAAACCAAGTACCCAAAGTATCTTCAAATTTTCTCAGTGAACAAACAGAAATTTATAAAATTTTTAGGTACTAAAAAAACTGAAAAATACAATTTCAAGAAAGGTTTAAAAAGAAAAAAAAATTTGAAATTATAAAAAGAAAAAAGAGAAAGACCTGTCGGCGAAGATCGGCGAGTCGAAGCTTGTTTTGGATTTGTTCCACTGAGTTGGGAGTCTTAGTAGACTCCACAACGCTGAGCCTTCGTCTGAGCCTTCTGGGCAGTCTTGGAGGAGACGACGACGTTTCCTCGACAGGAAATTCCATCGCTATCCCCGGCACCATCGGGCCGTCCACTGATTACCTATCTACACCTCGTCGTACGAAGTAAGTATGAAGAATTGGGTTGTTTGAAATTGAAATTGTATGTACGAATTAACGAATAGGTGTGGAAGTATATGAAGGTTTGAAGCAATTTGAATTGGAAAGGAAAGGTTGCGATCGCTCAGCTTTTGTTTTGCAGTTTCAATTTGAAAAAGGCAAAAGCTTTGAATTTGAAGATGGGGATGAAGAAGAAGAGAGTTTGGGTTTGGGTTTGGGTTTGGAATTTTTTTTTTTTTTTTTGTGGACCGATGAAAATTGAAAAGGCGTGCGAATGAGTGTTTATAATGAATGTCGTGTCACTTTTGTGTGTAATGCAATTTAATTATCCCGAACTATCCGGGTCTTTGCCACGTCGCCTCTGGGCCCAACGGCATTATTTTAATCATTCTTCTCTTTTCTTCTGAGAATCTTTCTTTATTTTTTTATTGCGTGATTAAGAATTTAAGATTCAAAGCATGCGAACCACGTAAATATAGACTATATAGTACAACGTTTTTGTTTTTGTTTTTTTTTTTTAATAAAAAATTTCCGCATCAAAACATATGTAAATTTCAAATCAGGACTCCAATTTTATTTTTTATCTAAATAGAGACCTCAATTTTCATTTTGTCTCCAAAAAAAAATATACCGTTATTAAAAAGGGTAAAATTGTCATTCAAACTATCTCTCACTTCAGTTAAAAAAAATGATTCTATTACCATCTCCTACAGTCACTAGTATGATGCCAGTTAAACAATTGATTGTCGTGGTTTTCTCAAATCAATTGGGTCTAAGTGGAAAAAATAAACCAATTATTTCTATATTATTTCATGAGGTTGGCTAGCCTAAAATCTAATAATGCTATTTTTATCATATTTTTTATACTATTTTACGTGTTATTATTGTACTAGTAAGATATTTCCTTATTTTTTAGGTTTTTATTTTTATTTTTTTAGTGTCTAATATTTTAATGTCATGTAAATTACTGCATAAAATAGTATAAAAATGTGATAAGTGTAGAATTGTAAGTCTAAGACCGTATGATTTTTGCCTCGTAAGAGACGGATGGAGAAGGCAATGACAAACAAAAGAAAATTTGAAATCCAATTCTCTTGATTAAAATTAAACCACTTGTCATGTTTTTGTGGTTAGTAAATCACTATTTGAAATTTCAAAATATTTATAGTCCTTAAAAAAAAAAAAATTGGTAAGTACTAATCTGGCTCTTTGGACTAGAGATTTCCTTGGGGCCCCACACACATGATTAGTTTGACAATTTTAGTCCTCACATACCATATAGTAACTTGATTTATGATATAAACCTAATTCTTGTCCCCCTTAACTATATAGTCTTGTAAGATCTAAAACCATCCAAAAATGTGCATACATATGCAAAAATCGAAATTGGGCACTTCTCCTTTTCACTTTTCAACAAATTAAAGGCTTTTTTTGAACTACTTCTCAAAATGTTTTAGTCTTTTACATAATTAAAAACGTTTTTACTAACCGTTTAATACTTGAATTTTTAAAAATTAAAAAAAACTTTATATGCTTTTAACAAAAGTGTTATCGAAAAAGTATTTTATATAAACTATTCATAAACATGTCCCAACATGTTTTTAAAAGTGTTGAACTCTAACCCATTGAAGATATGCATACAATTATTTTGAATATAGGAATATATATATATATATATATATNATATATATATACACACAGATGAAAAAAAAAAAAAATCAAAACTGGGGTACTTTAATTACCTTTTCGTCTAAACCAAGGAAATAACAAAACAAATAATACAATTGCTTCTAAGAAATTTAAAGCTATTCAAAATGGTTGGATGGTGACTTTGACATATTTTGCATGTTCATATTAATTTGCGGGTCACACCCATTGATTAAGGGTGAATAAATGTTTGATGTTTTATTTCCAAATAAGCTTAGTATGTCAGAATAGGTCACCTTCTTTTATTCTTTGCTTCAACTACAAGTAATTTGGTTTGAGGAATGCTTCACACTTGCGGACAAAATTTGGCATATTGATTGACACTTATTTATTGGCTTTATGTTAAGTTTTAACTCTAGCATTTTAGACACATAAGCTTCATTTTACAGCGTAATAAGATATGGAGTGAACTATGGAAAAGTACTCTAAAAAATTGGCAAAGTAATCGGTGCTTGGCTTTTATAAAAAATCACTGTTGCACTTTGTCTGTATTTCTCTTCCACAAGAGAGAAAAATCATTGCTTTGAGTATTACGATTATTTGAAATTTTGTTTCTTTAATTAGTTTTTTTTGTTTTTGCAAGAATTATTTATTTGGATATTGAGTGATTCTTAAAAGCACACATACATCCCATGCTTTATAGTTTGACAATTGTGGCGCTTCTTAAAAGCACATTTATTTTTGTTGGGTGCATATCATACGATTGAACCTAATTCTCTATGGTCAATGCTTGGGTGCACTGGTGCATCCATGCACTCCTCAAAAATTCTTGTTCGACAATGCAGGTTAAAGATCATAATTGTTTATATTTTAGATTACTTATTATAGACAATCTCGATACAAAATTAATTTAATTGAAAATCGTTTGGTTATATAACTGTTATTAAATAAATAGATGGTTTGTTAAAAAAAAAAAAATCACTATTTAAATACAAACTTAATTTATTCGATGATATTTACATAACCAAATGATCTCTGATTGAATTGATTTTTTTATAGAAATGATTTTTAATAGATGATCTAAAATATAAACGGTTCTGATTCTAAGCCTGCATTTCCAAACGAGAATTTTGAGAAAGGGTTGGATGTGCATATGCACCCACGTATTTGCCTTCTGGGGTGC